>JAECUM010003789.1:0-96926 GCA_016617855.1 Megalonaias nervosa
CTTCATAAAGTCGTGCATGAATATACTACGTTGTCACATTTAAACAGACATTAATAATATAATGGTAGATATTTACGGAAGATCCTCTCGTGGTAAATCTCAGTTAGGTGATTTATCTAAATATGCAACTCTTGATCAGCTCAGAAATGAGATTGATGATTTATTAAACATCACAAGTGTGGATCAAAATGAAGTCGTTGTTTTTCAGGATAAGGAAGGACGATTAAAAACTAGTAATATACAACTGCCAGATGTACTTATACGAGTTCCTAATGCGGTGGTTAATAATATAGTTACTTTTACTGATCAAGGTAAAATACAAGATTCCGGTACGTCAGTCAGCGATTATATTAAGAAAGCTGGTGATTCGTTCACGGATCACATTATCATGAACCGAAATAAAATTATAGGCCTTGGAAACACAACCGCAGATACAGACGCCGCAACAAAAAAATATGTCGACGATCAAGAATCTAAGTACGTGTTAGTCAACGGCGATATAATGCGTGCATTTCTCAACATGAATAATAATGGTATTAATAATCTTAGAACACCAGAATCTGATTTTGATGCTGCAACGAAGAAATACGTCGATGATAAGGAAATTCCTATGACAACTTCGCTAAAAACAATCAATGACGAAATGACTACACTAAATAATACTTTTTCTAGACATGTAGAAACGTTCTTAAATTTTCATAGAAACATAAACAAAACCATTAAAGAATTTTTTGGGGAACAACCAACCGTTGACATAAAACTCTCTGACGTTAACATGAAACTCAATGATATTGTCAGTGGAATACCTAATATTGTTCAAAAAACTAATCTGATTAAAATTCCACACGGACAAATTAAAAATATCGTATATACAGTAGCATCGGGATCATCAACATGGACACCACAAAATAACACTCTCGAACATACCGCAGAATTAACTGGGTTATATAGGCTGTCCATGCGTGGTTTAGAAATTACTGCTGCCACTTCATCATCACCGAATGTATATCATAATCCTCTACTGGTGATGCTAAATAAAAACACTAAAGAAATATTACGCTGATATCAACGGAAATGCCTCCGAGACGTTACTGGTGGTATCTGGAATTCGTAGCTGAAACTCCTTAATTAATTACTTAACGTCATTGTATAATGGATCAAAACCAAGGACCTCAGTCCTACATCGACGTTCAACGTCACAGATATAATCAAGTGTGTAAATGTCAGACTGAATTAAAAAATATAATCGACGATTATACAGTAAAAGTAAAAAATATCGCAGACGTATGGTTGTCATTGATATAATTGTTTACTCAGTTTCCGCTATTGTTGCTGGGGCCGGATTATTATTATCAACAATAACAATGACGGCGCCTGCAGTTGTAACAATTATCGTTTCAACTTCAACGACTATCGCAGGCATTCTCAGTATTATCGCTAAGAAGATATCTGCATGTACAAATACTAAATTACACGAGTATATAATAAAATTACATACAGCAACAACAGCCTATTCTAAATTATCGTCATATATTTCGTTCTACCTCAGTGATGGTAAAATATCTGATGAGGAGTTCGCAACGATAATGAAAACCTACGATGAAGCATTTAGTGACAATGTCACTCACAATACCCAAGGCGAATTAAATATTAACAATAATAATAATGACTGACTCAAGAGAGCTACTTCAACAGGTCGTCACTAATACAACCCCGTCAAAAACTACGATGATCTCATTAAGTTCGACCAATCCTGAGTTTATCGTTAACTTTCCAACCACAATTCGTGCAAAGGAAATAGCATTAGCACAATTGCGAGTTTATTATAGCTGGCCAAATATTAGATCAAAACCATTTGGTGGACTACAGCCAAATAATTCATTAGTATTCGCTAATAAGAATAAGCCTGATGGAACTCCTGATTGGCAAGTAGTTGCTATTCCAACTGGCGGTTATCAAATAGAACAGATCAATGATGAAATTCAGCGCAGAATTAAATCAATTACAGGAAAGAATCAAAAATAGCAATTACTGTTTACGAACCAACATTATCAGCGGTGATTGAAATAAATTCCCCTGATTATTCTGTAGATATTTATCAAAGTTCGATCAGATCAGTATTAGGATGGCCTGAAGTTGCACCGGTTTATCAAGGACCACCTCAACCAAAACGATCTGATTTTGTTACAGATAATGAATCTGCTATAAAAACACCAGAATATCGAACAAGTGGTATGTACCCATGGAGTACGTTGGGGGGACTTTTTAAGGGGCCTGTATTTGATGTGCATATAGATACAAACAGACAATATTTTTTGGATATATCTGTAAGTAAAAAAAATAAAAGAGTATATCTGGCAACAATTAATGTTAAACAAATTAATGATATTTTTAATCCGATCAAATCTGAGTATGAACGTGTACTTAATGACCTAAGAAATTTATTTTCCAGCATAAACACTTTCTACAATGATGATTTAAAAAATCAAATAATTATGACAATAGAACATTTAAATATGGTTATATCGGAAGTAGAACAAGCAAATAAGGTTTTTGTTGAAAGAGAGGAAAGATTAAATATGTTCTCACGTGACGATAGTTATATTATGGGCTATGTAGTTAATGAAGACGATCCAGTTCAGCGCATACACAGTAAAAAATTATTTAAAACAGTATTTCTCAAATATTATGAAATCACAGAAGAACAGCTGCCAACATTTACAATTCCAGGATATAATCATAATGAAATGAAGAAATCAGTTAATGATCTTATTGATGAACACTTTAAAAGAATATGTGATTCATGGAAAAAATTAATACCTACACCAACCGTTCTTAAATATAATAATGACCCACACGGTGGAGGTCGCCATATCTCACCTGATATTGTTAATATAACATTAACGATCGCAGTCAATTTAGTATGTGACGTAATTGATGGCAGCTATCAAGTAGATCTTGAAAAATCCACTCAAGCTCAACAAGGGTATATATATATTCATTTAGCCCTCAAGCACCACCCGGGTGGTTAATTGTATCTGAGTCAATTAATCCCGTTTATCTACGTGTACATAATCCATTATTGTCAAGAATAAATTTTAAACTCACCGACCAGACAGGACACATTTTGGATCTAAGACAAGAATCACTCAATATTAATTTGTATATACGATCGTAGAACGTCCGAGCAAATATTTCTTGATATAATCAAGGGAAAAAAATAATCTGATTCTGAAATAATCAGAATTGTATTAATCAGATGGGTAAAATGGTACTGTAATTCATGAAATTATTTTAAAAAAACATAAAAAGTGCTGGGGTTTTTGCCCTCGATAAAATCAGAAATTTAACAGAAAAAACTATCAAAAATAGGGTAGATTTATGAAAAAAGTGGACAAAATTCAATTTAACAAAAAATATTTATTAGATTTTGTTAAAACCCCTGGGGTTTTTGCCCTCGATAAATAAAAACATCCGTCAAAAAACATAGTTTTTACCCCTGGGGTTTTCGCCCTCGATAAATCAGAAATTTGGCAGAAAAACATACAAAGTGCTGGGGTTTTTGCCCTCGATAAAACAGAAAAATAAGTAAAATTTAATTTTTTTCAGAAATATACTATAAGATCAATTTTTTCTCTTAAATAACGTTGATTTGAGAAGATCAAACATTTATATCATTCATTTTTGTTAATCAAACATGATAAATTTCAACATGTATAATGATTATTTTGTTATTCTAAGTGTTTTGGCGGGTAAAATGGTACTCTGTTTCATGAAATAATCAGAATTTTCATAACCTGATGGCTAAATGGTACTTTGATTCATGAAATAGTTACAAATTCTTTGATTTAATAGGTTGAACAGTACTCAAAATCATTAAAATCTGAATAATAATCAATTTCTATGATTAAAGCAATTGTACATATAATGAAGCGAGATAACTCTGCTCTCTTTCTCTGCAGAGCAAATTAAACGATTATCTCCCTTACTACTACGTTTGATTTATAGACAACCAATATATTTTGTTTTCGTTAATTATTTAGTGATTTATTTGTTCTCTGTAAGCAATTAGCTGTTAGTGAAGCAGCAATTTGTAACAGAGAGGGATATTGATGCATCTTTTGACTCTGATAACCTTAAATTCACGTCGGTTTATATGCAAGTGCGTTGATACAAATCAGAGTTATTTTTAGCTCTAACACATGTATTTTGACCTAACGAACGATAACTCATACAGAAAATGTAATATGCGATTATTTTGTAAATTATGTTTGAAAAATTGAAGTAAATTCACGCTAAAGTTCTACAATAACTGATTTTATTCTATTATTAATACAAGTCCAGAGTAATCACATTGAGACTGTGCAAATAGTTTATATACTTAAATTTAACTGTATATTCATAAGAGAACAGTGGCCGAAGTGTTAAGGCGTTTGCACGTAGATCAAAGTTCTGCAGACTCTCTGTGTGTTCGAGTCTCCAAAAATGCTAAAGATATATTATCTTGCATTCGGCGACGGATGCTATTTATAATTGGGGGTACGAAACCCAACAGAAAAATAATACAACTCTCCCACCATGTAACCACGTGGTGGGTGTACTTTTGCACTCCCCGGGGTTTGTATGGGGGAGAGTTGTATAAAATCTGTTGGACGTAGATAAATCACCCCACCCCCCACCCCCACCCCGTTGTATTCCGTCTATAGTTAAGTTTGTTGTTAAGTTTATGTTTGTTGTTAAGTTTATGTTTGTGCTGTCTGCAAAAATCAAAATCATCATCATTTGTATATATTCATGTTCTTACAATCATATATTCATTAGGATAAGTTTAGGATAAGTTAGGATAAGTTTATGTTTGTGCCGTCTGCAAAAAATCAAAATCATAATCATATGTATATATAATCATGATCATACAATCATATATTCATTAGGATAAGTTTATGTGTTTGTGCTGTCTGCAAAAAATCAGAATCATAATTATATGTATATATATAATCATGATCATACAATCATATATTCATTAGGATAAGTTTATGTGTTGTGTTTGTGTCGTTAATAAAATTACGGATCACCCTCTGAGCTTTCTAGGATGTTGTTTGACAACCTAGGGGTTCACATGGGGGTTGAGTCTGTATGTGTTTCGTCTAATTTCGAATATCCTCTGAGCTTTCTAGGATGTTGTTTGACAACCTGGGAGTTCACATGGGGATATTTCAAATGCCCCTGAGCTTGCTAGAATGTTGTTTGACAATCTAGGAGCTCATATGGGGTTGTGTTGTGATTATATGTTTTGTGAATATTTTTTTCTTCAGATTTCACAAACAGGAACATTTTATTTAGTAATATTTTTTATTTTAAAGAAATAATTATTATATAATGAACCAAGAAAATATTAATGCTATTATTTCCGCTATTAAAAAATTAAAACATGACGGAATAAATCTCTCTGATAATCTCGATCCTGAGAAAATATTATGCGATTTTGAAATATTAAAACAACGAAAATTCGAAAATAAATACACATTGCCATCCAATTATAAATTCGTGAAATCAATTTATCAGTCAATGTTAGAATCCTTGGCAATGGTAAATGACAAACAGGTAAAACTGTTTGCGCCTCTTGCACGTTCAATCGAAAAAATAAGAACTGAATTGTCTCGTGAATACGAGAAAAAGAAGATTGTGGACAATCGTGTAATGCAACTAAGAAAAATTATGTTATTTGATTCTGTCAATGACACTGAGAGTGAAGGTGTCATGATTGATTGGGAATAATTAACAGAGTCGAACTATACAGTAAAAAAAATATTTATTTATTAAGAGTACAGAGTTAGATATATTCAAATATTATCCGATGATTATATTTTATTGAATATGCTGATCTAGTAATATTATTTGCGACAAATTGTACCGATTGTGGATGTGTGCCAAAATGTTTTGCAGCTGCACTAATTGATGGAAAAATTATTTCTTGGCCTGTTTCTGTATTTACGGATTTAATAGCTCTCTTTTTAAATACTTTACACCTTCCAGTATTTCCACGTGCAGAATTCTCTCTCTGTGTAATAGCCTGCAGGTTAGATAACCGATTATTTTTGGGATTTCTATCAATATGATCAACTACAAGTCCATTTTTGATGACCCCATAAAAACATTCGAATATGAATATATGAGAGTAATAATTTTTATTTCCAGCACGGAATTTAAGATAACCAGTATTATTAACACTACCGATTGGGTTTTTTTAATCGGCAGTTTCTGATTACACCATCTCGAGACGCCTCATAATTTTTAATTATGGGATGTGCCACAAATTCTTTTTGCTCCATTTATATATAATATTATTTGTTTAAATCATTGTTTTGAAATCTGACCAGATAATCTTCTACGGTTTTTATAGGAGATTTACCTGACAATGTCAAAGTATTATTTTTTTTGTCATAATATCGTTTTAATTCTCTATATTTTTTACCGCCGCATTTTACACATAACTGAGTTTTTCCTCTGACTCCAACACCACATTGCACACACGGTTTTGGTCCTAGACTACCATTTTTAACGCTTTGCATATGGTAGCTGCAGAATTCATTCACGCATGCTTTGTTACAGGGAGAAGTATATCCGATCATAAGCCAATTACATCGATTCTTTGTTTGAATCATTATATATATACTAAAATTTAATTTAAATATTTGTCTTAATTATAATAATGGAGGAATTATCAGCAATTGAACCTTATAGACCTAGATTTGATCTTGACAGACTATCAGAATATAAATTTAGTACTTTGATGCAAGATATAGCTTTAACAAATGAGGATATAACCGAAAGTATCCGTGAAGCCAAGAAGGAATTTCGTGGTAGTGGTGCTGTTCATGTATGGTCAACATTCAGAATCGGAAATATTGTCGATACTATAATGAATGACAAACGAGGAAAAGCAATTATTAATCACCTTGATGATCAAAAATATTTTATTTTAATAAAATTTATTGTAAATACAGAAGAAGATACTTGGATTATTCGTGACAAGCGTGATCCAGTACGAGTACAATCGGGAAATAATATTGTTCTTTTGAGTAATAAATCTAAGCCCGGAATACTGACTGGTATTGACAAACCGTATTATGAACGTAGATACCCTGTGACTGCGGTTGTATATGCAATATATCAGCTGAATAATAAACCTGACGTTGGGGATCTCAAACCGATGAGACTGTCAGAGTCAAGAATAAACTGTGTAGCTGAACGGGTAACAGAAGACTTTACAAACGCGACACGTGGTAATGGTTTAACAGATTTACGACGTTAAAAAATAAATACGTGGGCAGAATCAGTTAAAGATACCGGATCATCTATTAAAGATGTTGCTGATCTAGAACTGAAATTAAGATTTCCAATAACAGTAAAGACGTTAACAGCAGATGTTTTATATAAACCGAAATACATTTTAAAAAATGGAGCTCCGATAGATATTATTGATCATAATTCGCATGCGTGGACCTCAGCAGTAACAATATTTCCACGGGATAGAACAATTAAATTTTATAGTGGTCACATATTTAATTTTATCAAAAATATCAGTAAAAACGATCCTGTATCTGTTTGGTTATTTCAAAGTTCAGAATATGATCATTATGATCAGTTTGTACGGCCTAATGGTGATATTTACCGTACAGAATCTCTACACGAGGAAATGAAAAAACTAGCATTAAAATACACTCCAGACGATATCTAGGTTGGAGAATTATTAAATAATTGTTTTACTGTTCCATCTGTAGCGGCTCACTTTGCTCAGGAGAAAAATTTATGGAAACCAACACGATCGGAATTTCTCGAAGATATCCATAAAAGCTGCGTAGAATATGGACACGGAGGATTGTGGAATGCTAAATATAAGTATAATGACGTTATCTCAGTTGATATGGTAGCATGTTATCCTGGGAGTTTTCTTGGATACGGAGAATGTTCTGAATACTTTAAGAGATTTGGACATCCATCACATGAGATGACCAGAGTTGCGATAAACGGACATTTACCAGATTTTGATCTAACGGGATTTGCCTATATAGAATCATTCGAATTTGCAGAAAATCTCCATCCGATTAATTATGTTTGGTTTGGAAGACATTTTTTAGAAAAATGTTGGATTCCAATAGTACTATTGCGATATATGCTTGATGCTGGAATTTTAACATTATTGAAGGTGAGTGAAGCAATTATATCATATCGTCCACAGAAGCAGGTTTGGTTACCAGAACCAGACAGATTTAATATCGATGATGCCAGAAAAGAATTTCCTGATCTTAATGAAGATGACATTATTAAAATTATTAATAATATACGTAAATGCAGAGATGAATATGATGAAAAGCTTGCAAAAGATCTTGGTAGAAAGATAATCGGTAAATTTACTTAAGGAGGAGCATATGATCATAAAAGACACTGTACA
The DNA here is from genome assembly GCA_016617855.1 of Megalonaias nervosa. Lineage (NCBI taxonomy): Eukaryota > Metazoa > Mollusca > Bivalvia > Unionida > Unionidae > Megalonaias > Megalonaias nervosa. The sequence goes on from JAECUM010003789.1 coordinate 8,453, forward strand.
AGATTGATTATGGACGATGCTGAACTCGATTTTATAATCGCTGATACAACGAAAAAAAACACATTTATAAATCGGAGTAATGCTTATTTGTCAGACGGAACCAAACTAGGCACAATTGTGAGCTATCTTGATGGTGACTCACAGCAATTTACTCATTTAAGATCATCGATGTTAGCCTATGTTTCTATAAATCTACTGTCTATGATAAGTAGATTTTTTCGTTACGCTGTCAGAGTTGCTACAGATTCGTTCTACATAAATAAAAAATATACAGATTTGTTAAAACCGCTACTTGGTAATGGTGAAAGGGGATCATGGAGAATAAAACAAGAAAATATACTTAGTTATTCTGAATCTGCCGACGTTGAAATTAAGGAAATATATTACAAAAATAATAATCAAATATCAAAATCATCAGCACCATCTGTATATGATCCTGTGGCTAGATATAAAACTGTTTATCTTAACGGATGCGGTGGTTCAGGTAAAACAACACGTGTGATTAAATTATTCATGAATAATAATTCAGATATAATTGTTTTGACACCGACACATAAATTAGCCAGAGAAATAAAAGAACGAGGAGCAAAATCATGTACATATCATAGTTTCTTTAGATGGTGCGGAGACACATGGACTTCTGAGCGAATGGGTGAGAAATATATACCTAAATATATTATATGGGACGAGGTAGACACGGTGTCGTTAGAAATATTAAAAACATTTCTTGATTGGTTATTGACAAAGAATACTGCTGTAATAATGTGTGGTGATCATGGTCAACCACCACCCTTTATTGGACAGTCTCCACATGAATGGCTGAAAAATAACGTAGATTATTATGAAGAAATAAATGATGACCATAGAGCTATTGATAAACCGCTGAAAGAACTTAAAAGGTTAATCAGACTACATCCGGATAAAATACAATGTGAAATAATGTGAGGAGTAATTCCAGAGACTACAATGAATGATTTTCTAAATTTATGGAATCCCGCTGATTTAATAGTCGCAAGTAGAAAGATAGTTCGTGATAAACTGCAGCAGAAATTATTTTTGTTACAGAAAGAAAAGTTTTCAGATCTACCTGTACCATTATGTTATCGCCCAGCAGATACTCGACGACAGAATATTGAAGTTGAAATTCCTGGTGGTGGAATACAAAATCTTGTCTTGAATGATATTATTTTAGTCGATATTAATGTTGTTGAGAATGCGCTGAGTATGAATAAATCACCGTGGACGTTAGGATACGCTATAACGATTCACAGGGATTAACTATTTCTAATATAAATATCTGGATTGTCGATGATCGGATCGAATGGTCAAATTTAGTCTATCTCGCAGTATCTCGAATCAGAAGAATATATCAACTACATAGGGTTATTATGAATTTTACAGAAAATAATGATCAAACTGTTAGTAATGACGTAATAAGAAAAAAAACTATCTGGTTATAAGCAATGTGACAAAAAAAAATAATCGTGATTTTGATATCGATAATGAGTTTATTATAACACTAAAACAACGACAGAATAATCATTGTGCAAGCTGTAACTGTAATATGTTATGGCAATATTCGAATAATAATCCAAGACAATTTACCGTAGACAGAATTAATAGTGATCTTGGTCATATACGTGATAATGTGATGCTAACCTGTCTTGAATGCAATCGACGTAGAGGTTATGGTTGTGTAATTGTATGTGGTGGTAATTGTGTGTCTTTAGGAATTACTTGCAATTGTTTACGTACAAATCCACGTTGAGGGGCGGTTGAATCTAGTCTGTAAATCGCGGGCCTACCTGTGGATCTAACCACACTGGAAATTTTATGTGTAGTAACACTCCAGATAGGATCAGTTGCTCTTTTTTTACCACCTTCAAGTTCACCAGGTTCATATAAATATCTTACAGTTACATTACCTAATACTGGTTGAGAGAAAGATTCACGTCGTTGTATTGTATATATTTTTTTGTAATCGCATTAGAAGGTTTCATGGAAGTTGAACGAGTAATTTCACTATTTAACGCAGCTATCACACTTGGTAACCTTGCAACCCATTCACGAGATCTCTCACCGGACTTAAAGTCAGTAGATATTTCCTTTGCATATTGGTATCCAAATAACCGCTCAGCAAGTGTTTGATTAAATCGTTCAACGATTGCCTGATCACGATGAATTTCAGTATGTCCTCGTCTGATTTTAACATTATGTTTTTTCATCAACGATAATACTGCACCAAGAAAGTCTTTGCCAGGATCAACTTGTAATAATTGTGGCCATCGTAGACCACCACGTTCATAAATTCGCTCAAACGCAGATGCAACTTCAGATGCTGTCTTTGTTGATAATGGTTCAGCTTCTTTATATCTACTTGCAACGTCAACGACAGTTAATGCGTATTTGTACGTGCATGATTGACGTGTACGTGTTTTAATGGTGTCATGTGGTAAAAATAAAATATCTGCTTGATGAACTTCATTAGGAGTACTGACATCAAAATGTGCGTACTGAATTTTTTTAGGTGGTGGTAGATAAATTTGCCATATTGCCTGTCGTGCTAACCACGCTGCAGCAACAGAACGTGAGACTTTTGCTGCTTCAGCAAGTTTAGTAATCGCTGATCTGCCTCTCCAATATCCTCTTGGGCTATAATAAATGGATTCCATTATAATAGTTATATAATTAATTACCAGCCCCTAACATTATTTTACCTTTCATGGCAGTTTTTACTAGAAAACTAGCGAGTTTTTCTCTGACAGATTTATTGGGTATATAATTTAACGCATGAATCAATTTTACATCTGCGAGATGCCGTTGTTGCAAATCTTTACTTTTATACGCAACGTCATGAACATGACACGCTTGATAAATCTTATTTATTGGATACTCTCCTGGTCTTGGTTGATCTTGATCATCAAGTCGGATATCAAGTCGAGTTCCAGGACCACAATATTTATATCCATGAAGATGTTTCTCACCGGGGTATTTAGTCCATGGAGCTCCTGGTAATTTCCCTAATGAAGCGGCGATATCTCCACCTGTCTTTGATGAAATAAATTTATATTTTTTTGTACCACATTTCACACACTTGCCTGTAATTGCACGTCTTTTATTTTTTGTTGTTATTGTTGTTAATTCGGCAGTAGGTGTAGGTGCTCTACATCGAAAGCAATATAAATCCATGTTATTTATTATATGGATATAATTGACTTTTCTACGACACAAAAACAGGAACCAGTAAAACACCATCCAGCGTTACCAAATTCTATTAGAATGATTATAATAGGCCCATCTGGATCAGGCAAAACACAATTATTGCTTAATCTAATAATGAGATGGCTGAAGTGGGATAGATTATATTTGGTAGCGCCATCTGTAGATGATTAACGATGTTATGAAGTACTTAAAGATTTTAATGAAAATGCAAAATTGCTGAATGAAAACGGTAATGATGTTGTTGACTTTATTACCGATATTGATGAAGTCCCATCTGTAGATGACCTAGATGGATTTATTAATAATTTAGTGGTGTACGATGACGTTATGCTGGACAAACAATCAAATCCAGCTAGAATATTTTCTCGAGGCAGACATAAAAATACTGACGTGATTTATGTTACACAACGATATACACAAATACCTAAAGTGATCAGAGACAACTGCAATATTTTAGTCGTGTTTAATGGAGTAGATAATTATGCTTTACAGAATATTTATTATACTTGGTGTTCAGGGGATATGGATATGATTAAATTTAAAAACTTCTTTTCAAAAGCACAAGCTGTTCCGTTTGGATTTATTACAATAAATCTACATGACCCAAGATCTAGGTATCGTATAGGTCTGGATAAAATCTTTGGTTAATTTATAGCAGCAGGCAGGGTGAAAAACAACAATAATTAATTGACCAACGAGTAAACGAGAAACGCACTATAAAATAAAAACAAAAAGTCAAATAAAATAACAAAAATAACTAACCCAAACGATTTATTATTCGTTTTTAACTATATGGAAATAATCTCGGTTAGATGCTTTGGTTTAGAGTTACTGACATTGTTTTATCAGCCTTCGTAGGAACCTTATGTTTTTGCTCACGGATTCGAGCAAAACAGTTGTAGGGTTCACCCTGCCTGCTGCTACCTTTAAGCAATCATGTGAATGATGAGTAATTTAGTTTTATTTTGTTTTCTCTGGTAAACTGGTAAACACGTACTAATTTGATTAAGAAAAAGAAAAAGTAAATGTTAGTGCTGGCAACAAAAAGGATCTAACCCTTAATCATTGTGATGTCAAAATTAAATACTAGAAATTTTGTGACCAAAAAGACAATTCCCCATCACAGAAATCGGAGAGAAGCTCGATTATTGTACAGGTAGAGAACGCAAGCTTGATGCTAAAGTGGGTCAAAATCATGAAAATACAGTGAAGACAGCACAATTATCTTATCTGAAAAGTAATTAAAACTTAGAAAAAATGTTTAGCTTTTGGCGTGAAAATATATCAATAAAGCTGCAAAGTCCTAAAGAAATTGATGACTCGAGGCGAGCGTAACCCTCTCCAGCCAGATGAAAAATAGCAACAATTTGACATTCCATGAGACCTAACTTCTCAATGGTGTAACTCATAAATCTCTTTAATAGCTCGTTGGGAAAAAATATCTTCAAATTATAATAACACATCGGTTGATAAAAAATTTAACTGCATTAAAAAAGGGCAGTTTCAGAAACTGCAATTTCTCTACTAACTTACGTTGTCTCTTATTACGAGATAGTGAGCTCGAAAAATTAAGGGTGACCCAGCTCTTTTATCCCTTATTACTAAAATACCCTTTTTTCTCATCTTATGTATGTATCAAAAGGGTCGTTTATTAGAAGGGTCCTAAACCGAAGTCCTCATTCAGAATCTGATTTTTAAAGCTTTTGACACATTTTAGTGTACACGTTGAATCAGGTAGCTGTGGGTTTTAGCGCGTGTAAAAATGACTTTAAAAAGTATTAATTTCTTAGTTATAAATATTGATTACTCAATCTACATAACACGTAAGCATATAATGCAAAACAAAATACACAAAGGCAATGTATGTGGGATATAATTCTTATGGATTTCAAAAGATCCAAGAGATCGATCTAATTACAACTAACTGTATATAAATGCAAGTGTACGTATTCATTTTTCACTGTTAAAATTTGAAGTTGGAGAGTCGATATTCTGAAACGAATTACTAGTGAGGGAAAAGTGTATCTGTGCATGGCGCCCTTATATATATATATATATATATATATATATATATATATATATATATATATATATATATATATCCCATCACAATTTTAACGAGAAAAGATACTTGCTATATTTCCTCGGAGATCAGACTTCTTGCCTTCCCGCAATAACTTTTTGACTAGATTTTCGAGGAAGCATACTTTAATTTTGTCTGATAAACACACGCCCCTTATTTAGCCTAGCCAGTTTGATTAACTGTATCGAATCGCCGAAATTCACACAGCCCATTGAAAGTTAGAATAATTCTCTCTATTTCGCCTTTTTTAATAACGATTTCTGGAAAATTTTATTTTATGACACTGATTTCAAATGGCACAAAATTGTCTCTGTATCGTCTCAACTTTGTCATTTTTCCAGTACTTAAAGACCCAAATTCACCTTGCATCGTTCATGTGTCTAACCGTTATCAAAATGGATTCTGCTAATTAAAAATCAATAATGCCACAAGCCAGGGACAATTAATCCGTAGCCTAGCGATTTAATACGGTACCTAAACCCATTCGTCAATTTTGATTGTTAGTGTGTCTCGCTGTCCACGGCTAACGTATTGCATGACATCTCCAAATATTCGTACTGCTGCAGTCAGAAAATGACAGACAAATGCTGATTTCTGATAGATTCAAGCCCTCTTACAAAATCACCGCACAATTGTACAACCAATCCAGCTTGCGTATTTTACTTTCTCGTTAGGAATCGATTGTGTAAATTTCCATTTTCAACAATCTGGTTTTTATGCTGGTTCTAAAGAGGAGCTTACAACTGCGGAGAACTTCTTCCGGAAATCCTGTTTCCAGTCTTTATTCCTGAATAGTAGAGTGCAAGAACTGACTAGGAAACTGAATAAAGCGTAGGAAAAGCAATTTTCACCCACAGCGCTACATGCTTCGGCTCCGGTTGTCCGTTCTTGAAAGTGTGCGGAACGTGTGTTATGAGTAAGCCGTAGGGAGTATGTTGATAGACGAGGAGAGTAACGAGATGACCGATGTACAGTTTCGGTAGTTAATGAGCTCATGCAGCTGTGTTGTTTCATGAATAGCCCTTTTCATGCCCACACAATTACTATGAAAAGAAATCGTTGCCATTTATTAATTCAGTATTTATTTCATTGTCACAGTTTGACCCGTCACTGTTTCCTCAATGGCTACTTGTTATATATTTTGAGGTCCACTCATAAAATGTGTAAACATGAAATAATTTACACCTCCCCCCCCCCCATTTTTTAATTTTGTTTTTCCTTTACCATACACTGTTGGGATTTTCAAAATGAAGAAGCTGCAAGCCTCTAGTAAGAGATTCAAGGAAATGCTTACCAGGGAAAATATACCCATTCCTCCTCCCAACAAACAGGTCTGGCCCACCCTTCATTCTTTGTAGGAGCTAGTTACTGATCAAGAATATTAATAGGAAAGTTTGATACAATATGGCATACGAGCGAAATTCTGGCATAATCTCGGTCCATTATACCGTAATTGTGAAGACCACAACGAATGTGTAATCGATTCTTGGGAGACTAGATTGACCGTAGTATTCCGTGGGCTACACATTTCTATACAATATAAAGATTAAAGCAGAAAAACGTATATTTTAAAGTCTGTTACATACATTGTTTTAATTTACCCCAGTCCACAGGGAATGACCATGGTGCAAATGTGTCACCCGGGCAGATCTTTGCTGGCACTGCATGTTGACATGAGCACGCGAAAAAAAAAAAAAGATTTAAATGCTATAAAATTTAATACATGAAAGAAAAATAGGCCTTTCTCATCCATACACCATTCAAGTAAATAATTTAAAATTTAAAAGCTAATTCAGTTATTGTTTTACTCCTGTTGCACCTTATAAAGTGCTCGCCATTATAGATCACTTCACTTACATATCACCTACATCCGCGTGGGTTATTGTCTCGGATCGACTCACGCAGGTATGTGAGAAAGCTTTCCGTGGGTCGGCTATTCTCTCCATGGTCTTTCCGGATTCTTCCTCCGCCAAATATACTGGAGGTCATGCATAGCCTATAATTTGCTGAAAAATAGGGTTACCCCTATCAAATAAGTACTAAATAAATAAATAAATAAATAAATAAATATAGCAAAAACACTATAAATTGTTAACAGATGAATAAAAATAACTAAGGTGAGACAAACGAGTTGTAAATACCAAGTTAAGCAAGGTGAAAGATTATTGACCGAAATGTATTATACCAGAGTCATATCTAATGGGGATTTCCGAATTAACCGTTTGCTATTGTGGGAATTTGCCGTGGGATGTATTATTTAAAATCTGCACAAAATAGTTTATTTTATGTAAATTGTGTCTCTTTGTTACAAATCGAAATCTGTAATTAAAAAAAAAAAAAATCTATATATAACGAGATAACGCTGATGCACTACACTATTTAATCTTTATGTCTCCAATAAATGCGCTTCACTCAGTTTGTTCACTTTTATTTTCATTTATTAGCACTGTTAGTTTTCGACCTGAAAATTTACGAAATCGTAGGATTCAGTCTAAATTCTGAAGAAAATTAAGTACATGTACATCGTATGAAATAAATTTATTGATGCATCTCTTGGACTATTGGATATTAAAAATAAATTAACCTATGGAACATATACTGCATTTGACAAATTGAACTGAGACTTCTACCCGACACTTCATTCTAAATGCATTTGGAATCGACCCAGAATATCACTTCACTGACTTCTTTCCAGTCGTTTTTCAATATTTTTAATCATTCTTTAGTCTGTAGACGCCAACATTACTGATTCTACACACCTCCGAATCTAGGTTACGTGGAAAATAATATATATTCTTTCAGTTTTGCAACTGCTAAAACTGCTATTAGATCGGTATTATAACAATAACCTCTTGACAGTATTATACACCAAACGTTTGCATTTATATCTATAACGTGTTTAAACATTCAAAGGATTCTAAAAGGTTATGAGCTTAGTGCTGACACCGAGAACAATTAACGCTCCCCATCTCTACCAACTGACAAACTTGAATAATTTTGTGTACCATCTATACTCACCATCCCCACGTCTCTGCACAACGCATCCACTCTATTCATTGTTGACAAAGCACTGTATTGTACGGATTTACTTTCCTTCATACTGATTTATTTCTTTCCCAGTAGCTACATCTCAACGTCAGTACTGTGCTAGCAAGTTCATCATGAAAGTCAATAAGTTCATCATCATGAAGATCCATAAGTTCATCATCATGAAGGTATGTTGATAAATATTGTAAAGTGCTTTGGTCTGTGAGCAACAGTTACAGTCTCAGAAGCTACTGAAGCTACTGTGATCATGGAAAGTGCATTTCACGTATGTCTTTAAGCAGTTTCTTATTAACACTATTTGAAATATTCTAATATTAAATTTCGATTTAAATATATAGTTAATCAATTTCCGTCATTCAATTTCCTTCCTATGCATTGCTTGAATTGGACAAATGATTAATTTCGAAAAACTATTCTGGAAATGCTTTTTGTCTCGCCTACTGTGAAACTAACCCATTCTCCTCTGTAACTCCATACAGACGATATGTGATATCAACCAAATTACCCCCATCCACCCACCCAAAAAACTAATGTATTCCGTTTCATCAGAAATAACACCCGCACAAGTATTTGGTCTGTTCTGTACGAGTCGATCACCCAAGGCATATATCAAGCTGATGTTTCTAACACGGACATGGAATTTATCTGACGTTATAGGTGTTCTGAATACATTGTGGATAGAATATTTTGTAGCTGGCATGCCAGTAATCACATAGCAGGAGAGTTGTTGCATTCTGACACGTATCTTGTAGTGACCAGTGGAGGAGGAAAAGGGTGCAATGGTCGCCGTCGGAATCTTTCTTAGCTGATGAAATGTTCATAGTATTTCATCTTTACCTGAGTGCAACGGAGGTAATTCATCACAAGACTTATATTTATGGGAAGGGAGATAGGAGGGAGGTTGGGGAGTGACGTAAAAAATGTTCTCTGTAGCATCATAGGAGTGCCACTTAAGAACAATATTCCCGTATGCCAGGAACCTTCGCGCCGCCACTACTCGTGTCATATACAATTTCATCGGGCAATTCAATCTAAATGTGATAAGTGTAGGATTAAAAAATGAAATGCTGGCTGTTAAAAAGTTTATTGTAAGCTTAATCAAGCACCATATTATTTAGGTATTCATAAAGAAAACCGTCGCACATCTTCAAATATCAATGTTTCTCCTTTAGAAATATATTTTTTAGATATTAATTCTCTTATACTGGAAATAAGCTTTTTATTGTTGTGAACAATATCTTAAATTCTGCAAAATAAGATAAATTAAAAGTTTTGATCTTGAAAGCGAATGGTCCGAAACCTGAAAATGATCCGATGTCTGATTCCTAGTTGGCAATAAAAATAAATCGGATTTGGAATGTAAATTTGAAATATATGTGGCATGCAAATATAAGAATTTAACTAAAAACTGGCCACAAAATGTTAGCCTGATAAGACTCAACCGACCATAATTACTTCCGTTGCAATAATAATGTCATATCTATTTTAAGAACAGCGTATCCTCTCCTCGTTTTGGTGGTGATACTTTACTTAGATTTGGTACTGGTTTAAAGGGGATTGGCTTTCTTTTATGATATGGGATTATGGTGTGACTCTCGTCGTGTATTTTGTCCACAGTGCACAGTGAGTAATCTGGCATCTCTCTCTCTCTCTCTCTCTCTCTCTCTCTCTCTCTCTCTCTCTCTCTCTCTCATAGCACTTTGCTTTTCTTTACAGTTCAGCAACTCCAAAAAATGCGAGGTGGCATATAACAAGAACTTCATTGTAAGTTTGCTTTAGAATATACATATTTATTTCGATTTGGAGATTTTACGAAAATGTTTTTCGTAAACTCTTAGCAATGTTCTATTCCATGGCCAGAATGAAAGAGCGAGAGAGAAAGAAGTTCGGCCTTCTTAAAGATAAGGTGTCACGCATAACGGTGTAGATACGGCTACATCTTGGGGAAGCTCTGGCAATGCAAGAGGTACGGGATGCTGTAAGAAGACAGACAAGACCTCTCTAACTGTGGGACTAACAAACTTTATTGATATAGATAGATATATAAAGTCACATTCCGGAGATACAACTTATAAAACCTTTATATTGAAAAAGACATAAAATACATATTGAATACTTTTTCTGCGATCTTACCAACTTCATACGTTTGTGTAATTTCTGCATTTTTAGAATATAATACAAATAATTAAATATCGAATAAATTCATAATATTTAAAGAGTGTAAACTTCAATAGTTGCGATTAATGCAACAATCATTTTAAAGAAATATATTTTGCCAAATTTAAATTAGAATACCGATTTGAAATTGATTACTAAACATTATTCTTTATTACTTAAAGAATATTTTATTCCAACATTAGATCTTAGCATGAAGTTGGTAGTGAATTCATCTTTTCACCATAATAAAAATACAAATGAATATAAATTCTTAAAAACAATTAAACTTTCCATTACATTATAATATTAAAATAAAAAGAGAACTCACAAGAATATTGTAAAACTAAGAAGGTTACAACAGAAATCTTTAACTTTAAAGGTACTTATTCTTTTAAGAAATTTACGAACACAAACGATTCTTACCTGTAAGAAGACAGACAAGACCTCTCTAACTGTGGGACTAACAAACTGAAGATACACGCAGCTTCGGCGTTATTTATGCTGCCTCTAGATACCCCTGGCCATATTTGGTAAAGAAGTTGGTACCAAGTGTATCATGCAAGCAGCGCGTGTACCGTCCCAAACCAGAAAGAGGCCCTAGTCTATCCCGATAGAATCGAATGTGTTCATTGCGTCATAATCCGCCTAATCAGCATTTTATTCGTCTCAGAAAAACGGTTGAACCCTAACTTACTAAATCAGAAAGAACGTTAAGAATTTTTACCACTGAGTGTTGTTTCTGCTGAGTTAGCATACGCATGTATAATACGGGAGAGAATATTTGTACTTGTTGTAAAGGAAGCAATCTTTATCAAAATAGAATAGTTATAGGAGGCAAAATAGAATATAGTTATAGAAGGCAAATAAAGTTAACTTCCATATTTTTTGTGGAAATTATTTCCAGTATTATTTTAATGAAAAATTCATCAAATGAAAAATTAGTTTAACACAATTTAGAGAGAATTTGAATGTTATTATTTTTACTCAAAAATTCTATCCTAATAGAGACACAAGAAAGTTCAGCAATGAAAAGCAAATGTAGAAATTGCGCACTTTATTCTCTGTAGCATGTGGGTTGACTCGAGAGCAATGGCCCCAAGGAGTATAACTCCCCTCTTCCCTGAAACATGCAACTGACAAAATCAACGCTTTTTTCTGCTCTTCGTCATAGCAGACCTCAGTTTTACACGTAAATTACATTTAATTCGGCAACAAGTCAATCAAGTAACGTTCACGGGGATGACAACCATGCAATACATCTTTACTTTAGAATATCGACCAATTTCCATCAACGCATTGACGCCATTTTACCGCTTTGGTTTTCGGAAATAACGGTATATATTAAATAAATCATTTGTTCAGGTCGAGTATCATAAAAGTCCATAATTTTGTCAATTTTTCCAGGACCTGACCTACCTGACTACCAAAGATCATAACATATTTAGGAGGGGAGATCCAATTTGGCCCTTAGTGAATCTAGCCCTTTAAAGATTCATATCTTACTTTGTATATTGTTCTGTACCAGTCTCTTACATTTTCGCACACATTGTTATTTTGTCCAAACCTTGTCTAAAATCTCCTTTCGATATTGGCTATGTAATGGAACTTTTATGTCATAAAACGTATATTTCACATTTTACATATCAAATTAGGACAGGATAAGGGGAATGTTTTTTGTAAGGTCTGTTAAGATAATTATAATATATTAATTTTTCAGTGTCTTTTTTAAATTCTCGCTCTTTTACTCCACTTAAGCAGTATTGGTTTCAGACTCGACATCGGAACATCATTTATTAGTAAACTAGCTTAATTGCCCGTCCTAGGACTGGAATAAAAACAGTATGTAAAAAAAAAAAAATATTTAAAATTGGGATGAGCGAGCTTAAAAAAAGTTTGAAAATAAAAATAAACAAGTAAAAAATTTGGAGTTTAGGAGTTTCGAACTCTTGACCTCTTGTTTGGCAAGCGGGACATATTTAAAAAAAGCATGATAATAATATATATATATATATATATATATATATATATATATATATATATATATATATATATATATATATATATATATATATATATATATAATTCCGATCGTGCCAATGTTTAGATCTTCGTATGTAGAGTGTATAAACTAGCGGATATCTGCTTTAGAGAGTATATCAAAAGTATGGTTTTACTTGATTACAAATCGATATAAACAGCATGTTGTGTGTTTACACATCATGTTGTGTGTTTACACATCATGCTGTGTACAACTAAACTATATTATATCTTTCTTCTTTGGTTTGGGAGTGTATACTCAATGCCATTAGCTATTCCTTGCCGGTGATGGGGGGCGGGAATGTGATCTTAGTAAATACAACTAAGAACTACTTAGAGCACTAAGAAGTACTAAGAGACACTAAGTAGTCATCAATGCATTTATTTAAGAAAATACAATCAATATTCGTGTTAATTACTGTTAATTTTTATGAATAACCGTATTATTTTCAGCTATATTAGGAACCGGCAAATTTCACGAAAGACAACCCATTACATATTATGGTTTATGCTGAGCGATTTACCTTTCTGGGATATAAATACCAATGATTAAGAAAAGGAAAACCATTTTCTATTGTCTCTGTCGTGATAAATAAACGAGGTCTTTTTGTAATGAAGGCAATACCTTTTAGGAAATTTAAAAGCCATATTTATGAATACATTAAGAAATTACTATTTAAAATTTATATTTATTTAACAAGAAGAAGAAAAAGTATTCTAATTTTAATTACCACTGTAGATATTTAATAATTGAAAGACATAAAATAAATTCAAAATTGATAGCAATAGTCACATACAGGTCCGGCCTTAGATCAATTGGACCCAGCGCAGAAAAAATGGCCCCGCGCGTTAGTAATTTTAAAAAACATGTATCTATAAAGAGAAAGTAATTTTAAAGCAATGGAAGAAACTTTTAAGTTCAGTATCATATAAAACTTGTTTAAAAGTTTATTTCCAAATCCCGTGCTCTCAAGGGGCCCCACGCGTACATCCAGGGGTCCCCACCTAAATAATTTAAATCGGGGCCCCGCGATTGCAAAGGCCGTTACTGGTAACATATTAATCAAGTGCATATTCACAAGTGTCGTATTTCATAAAATGCTCTTGTTATATAAACAAGAATGGGTTAAATTGATTATTTATTATTTCACAAACAACTTGTTCGGAATTTATCCTTAATCCTCTTGTTATTGAGGACCGTGACAATTACGCATTATCGTCATGGTCAAAAGCAATAGACCATGTATTGTTTGTCACATGACCGAACGACGTCATATTTGACCCATTGTCAGAAGCGTGCTTCTTAATCCTATCTTGATGATGGCTTTCACATTAGTTATATAAACCGTTTTCTGCCCATATCTAACAATACCAAGTAATATTTCTAAAACGAGGACAAAATAATTAGTATGTGTAGATATGTATTCGCGTTGCTTAACTCATAAAAATATTTGTTGTGACTCGTCATGTGGCGTTTATTGTGTTCAATAAATATTATCAGCAATAATGCCATATGACTTGAAATTAACTCGAGTGTGACTAAAGGACATTGAATCATGATCGGATTACTATACAGGAACTGACGTCAGAATAACTTGTACGTGATTAAAGAACGTTTAATTACATTTAGGTTGTTATATTAGACTACTGTAACAAAAATATGACTTCATCATTTCAGTTTACATTAAATATGAATAAATTATATCTTTCACGGTTGGTTGTATGAAAAGAATCATACATATTTACTTGCTTCGCTTTGTTCATATGGTTTTGGTCGTAATGTATTAACTATAAAATAATATTTAGGATGAGACTAGGTCTAGTTGATCGGTCACTAATTTATAGCGTGCATTTATGAAACATACAACCGTAATCTTCTTCACTGAAGTAGCTGAGCAATAATGGCGCTGATAAAACTCCAACAGATTATGAACGATGATACTTGTAGACTTAGCACACCGCATAGAAGGAGTTCTCTTTCTTGAATTTTAAGCAGCTGGTACCATGATACAATTTATTTTTATTCATAAAAGTAATAAGTATTTTCATTGTCTTTTCTTTAACAAGTGGTTTGATGACTACTTAGTGCCACATTATATCACTTAGTGTTTCTTAGTGCTCTTAGCTGTATTTATCATGACCGCTTGCGGGCGTCGTAGTAGCGCATAAAGGATTGTGTCACCTATATATATAGTAATTACATGAAAGAGATCAATTAATAGGGCAATTATCTACTTTAAGCGAAATTATGTATCTTAAGTCTGACTCTTGGCACTACGAATAATAGTTGTGTAAAGTAGAAACAAATACTTATTGGTACCTTGTATAAATTCAAAGCTTAATTTCAGAACCATCACTGATTATTTGAATTTCCATTGTCAACAAATCTGGATTTTCTGTGCTCCAACATGTTAGTGGATTCTGCTGCAAAAGAGGAACTTAGGATTGCGAATAACTTCTTTCAGAAGGCCTGTTTCCAAGTGTCCATCATATGCAAGAGAGAGAGAGAGAGAGAGAGAGAGAGAGAGAGAGAGAGAGAGAGAGAGCTGGCTTGGCGACTTGGGGCAAGCGGTGAAAATGGAAGTTCAACCTTTCGAGAATACTTGCTTCGGTACCTTTAGTCCGTTCTTGAAGATGTACAGGTCATGTTCTATGTATATGCCACCTTGAAAGTGCACCAGACAACAGATCTGCAGAGGCAGATTATGGAAATGAATATGTTTCAAGATGCATGTTGATCTCTCTAAATCAATATGTTGCTGGCGTGTTCATTATGAGAGTTAATTGGTAATATATTAATTGCTTGAGCGGGTGAGTAGGAGTCAAAGCATCGAAAAGTAAGAGTTGAACTATCAAGCTACTGAGACCATTGGAAGTAAACTTCAAAGCACTTCAACTTACCTGGAAATTATACTTTTGCAAAATGTTTGTAAGTTTATCTAATATTATTGCATGCTAGAAAATTTTCAATTTCCTCTTGTAAATAATTTGCAGAAATTTTTGAAAAACATTTAACTTACCTGCATTTAACTTACCTTAGCCTTTCCATTACCGTGATTCTTTTCGAATGACCAGTTAGAATATAGTTTAATAATACTGTTAAACAATTATCTACAATAACATTTTTAACTGTGACAAATGACTAATTTGCAGAAATTATTTTGGAAATCTTTTGTCCCGCATATACGGAGAAATTAGCCTCGCCCACTTCCCTACCTCGTTTATTCCGCATGGCCTATTGGGTCAACCAATGGACTCAATTCCCCCGATCAAACTAGAAAATTGACTTTTTATACACTTTATGCAATTTACTATACTACAATTTATGTTGGAAATTCGTACATGTTTTCTTGATCCGCCTTTTATTGTTTCATTCAAGGATATAAAGAATAGAAAATGCATTGTTGTTATCAAGATAACGCCACATATTATAAAGCCCAAAAGGTTTGCACGTCTATTCTATATTTTAATGAGACTGATACGTAAAACTACTTAATTCTTTCATTCTTTAAACCGCTCTAAACGCTAAAGTTACTTATTGTATGCATTACCAATAGAAAACAATGGTTAATGGATAAGAATGAAACAATGTAATTTTACAAGACAGTTTTCCCACAGAATTATTTGGATATTTCCATTTATGACAAATACTGTAATAAACCTTCATGTATAGGCAAAAATACAAATACACAGACAAACGGACAGATTATACAGCATATATACTTGTCGTTATAAATAATAGAAGATATTTCCATAAAATAACTTATTTGCTTCACACCACCGCACCACCACCAAGAACCCCCAAAACAAACCAAACGCTGATAAGTCCGTCATTGGTGTAAATTGAAGGAGTCATATTACAAATGCCACTCGATCACGTTAGAGATTTCTTCTGCTGGACGTAAGTCCCTCCCCTGCTCTGGTGGCCATAATGGGGATGAGAAGAAAGAGGGCAGTCATTGCGGTAACCAATGCTGGAACTTCAAGGCATACCCACAGCTATGATTAGGGATAAAACAATTCCTTGTAGTTTTTTTTCCAGTGTATTCATGACATTTACATCCCTGTCATAATCCCTGAAACGTTTCATGTCCATCTAAACAAAATCATATATAAGTAACATATATTTCCATCATATGTGTGCATCAAAAAGTATTAGTCTATTTTTGCTCTTTACCTCAGTTCGAACTGTCAAATAATAATAATAATAATAATAATAATGATAATAACAAACAGCAGTCATTTTGGAATGTCTGCTGTGCGATAGTCGATTAACATATATCAACTATGTCCGTGCATTCAATAAAAGAGACAACGAATGAAGCCTTTGTTACTTATGAACTACCTTAGATACGTTTAATACGCTATTTATAATGGTGCTATTAATTCGATTTTTGCTTTATTCTTCTTAAGCACACGCTTAACGAGAATTATTCTGCAAATTGTGGGTGTGGAAATGTCAACGTTTATGTGATTGTTTAGGTGCTTCTCTGTATCTATTTACCCAACATGCAAGGGGTATGTCTATTTATCCAAATTACAAGTGGTATGTCTATTTCCCAAAATACAAGGGATATGTCTATTCACCCAATAAATGTCATCCGTTGTATTTTTGCCCATGATAGATACGAATCCGAATGATATGTCATGTATCTACTCAACAATGAAATGTACTTGTGATCAAAGAAGAAAACGCAGCTTTGTACCCGTTCTGACCTTTGATTAGTTCCTTTGGTGGAAGGCAATGATAATCTGTAAGAAAATGAAGGTGGAATTAGATATATTGCTTTTGAGGTTAGGAAGTCTGCATAGAATGAGCTTTCTTGGAAGCATTAGACTCATCAGGGAATGTTCTGGCTTGCATGTAAGTTCTGATATAGAAGGTAGATATGCCAGTGGAGCGCAATAGTAACACCGCTTTTCACATGGCAAGATTCGAAAAGGAAGCTAGAGAAACTAATAATGAGACCGAGAATGTACAAACAGATGATGGTTTTAACCAAGACATGATCAACATTGGAGAAATCTAGGACAAAGTCACGGCCCATAAAACCAACCAGGAAGATACCCTAATTTCTGACGTTTTTCAAAGAATTAATCGTAAATTAGAAGTTGTAAAACGCAACCAACAAGGCGGAACGGCGAATTAATGGAAAGAATACATGCCTTTTTTGGATATAATACGTCGATTTATTAAAGGTAAGAGAATGGGCAATTCATAACTGAACCTGAAGTCTGTTTCATAGATGCTGCCTAATATTTCCACCTCTTGATATAATCTGTATGCAGTGTCAGCAAGAATATTACACATTTCACTACAATGAGTTTCCTGATCTAATGTCAGCAAGAATATTACACAGTTCACTACGGTGCGATTCCTGATATAATGTGGTACAAATATGGATCACATGACAACACAATGACAAGGAATTTATATAAACTAAAAGTATACGTGTGCTATATATATGAACGGCATTTTGTTTATTCCCAACCCCCATCCAAAAACATCCACACACACACACACACAGAGATTATATATATATATATATATATATATATATATATATATATATATATATATATATATATATATATATATATATATGCATTTACTGAAATTTATATAATTCTTGCTATATCACAGTTTGATACATAACATAGCAGTTATAGACCCCATCTAGTACATTATAAATAGGGAGACATGCATGTAGGTGAAATGAAGAAACAGTGATGAATCATATTGTCAGTATTTTCCACACAATCTGCAAATTATTAAATATAGTTAAAGTGAACCCTAAAGACATTTCTTTGCACATTGCCCAAGCAGAGACATCTATGATGGGTGAACTTAGGAACATGATCAGATTTCTTAAAACTTACCCAGATTTCACAAAATGTTTTGTCAGATCTCATTCTCTGGTATTCTGTTTGCTATGCCATCAATCTAAGTTCCCACATGGCATATAGATTCACTTTTTATTGAAGCAAAACTATTTCTTAAAATATTGCTTATTTTGATCTGTGCTCATACAGTCAAAATACACTATTATTATATGCTCATTTTTTTCTCCGTTAACTTTACATTGTCAGAATCGTGCAATATTTTGCGATACTGAACTCCTCGCGCTCAATTCATCCTGTATTCATGCGAATAAAGGAACTACTTCTATTGTAAACAAACAATTTGTTTCTGAATGAAGTAAAGTAGATGTATAGTGGACTGACACATAGAAACTGCTTTGGCACATTCCGCGCTAACTTTTTTTATACAATGTTTCAGATTTAGGCTAGCTATAGACGCCAGACAGGGTCCTTACAATAACATGCAATATATAAACTGTCTTCTTTAGCTGGTAATAAAAATTGCAAAAATATACTTACAATTTTACATCCTGAATTTCCTCAAAATGTACTTTAGAAGTTCTGCAAATCCGGATTACATGAGCCATGTCATGGGTTCTCAAGCTTGATTACACATTTCGAAATTGTACTGTAATTTCGAGTTTATTCCAAGTGCAGTTACATCCTCCTTACTGCACTCAAAATGAAATACACATTAAATTCCAGAGCGTCTTTTCGATAATCGCAATTGAAAGACTTCATATTTTTCCCACATTATGGTCTGAATCATTCAATGACAGAACAGAAAAACGCACGCCGAAGTCAACGCACTTCAATACGATTAAATTGGCAGACGCTGCTGGAATCCGATGCAAGTTACTTCATGTAGATAAATCCAGACCATAATCACGAAATTGCGTCGAATCGACAAAAATACCAAAACGTATTCATTCCAGATCAAATGGAAAAGTTGGTGCAATGCGCATTTATTAACGATATTACTCCAAATTTCAATTTTATGTAGACCAAACGCCATTTTCTTTCGAAACTTACGTCTAGTGCGCGACCAACTTCAAATTTTTGTAGGCGGAGTTACGTGCGCATTAATAATGTTGTTGTGTAATGATGCATCTACGCTTGTGTATTTAGTTTGGAATACGACATACATTCAGTTACTTTGTTTCTTGTAGTGTATTTTTGTTCATATATTTAAGCCTTGGGTAGAATAAGAAAATGAGCATATAATAAAAAGGTTACTGCATTTGTATGGAAAAATATGAACTCGTTTTGTCGGATGGATATACTGCACTCCCAAGATCGTGCAGTATAACCATCCGAAAAACTCGTTCATATTTTCCCATACAAATGCAGTAACCTATAATTCTTATCATAATCTTATGTCTTTAAAAGTACGTAAATTGTTCTTCGTAGACCCAAAATATTGACATGAAATCTGTATATTCATGTATGTTGCTATACTTTCTATTTCTTTCGATTTTTACATTTGATTCCCATTTTTCCTTGAACATTTCTCTCATAATTGAAAATATTGTAAGCTAAAGGATTTATACTTGTATACTTCCACAGATTATTGATTGACTGCATCTGAATTTAACATATATATGTTATACACTGTCTATGATTTTATCTTAATGCGGACTTTCGTCTCTTTTTGTAACTGCCGATTAAAAAAAAAAAACAGATTTGTTACCAGATCTTTTATGTCAATGTAACTGATTCTGAATTTCACCTTATTCTGGAGAGAGAGAGAGAGAGAGAGAGAGAGAGAGAGAGAGAGAGAGCACAGATGGTCCTGTATCAGGTTGATATAAATATTTTTAAAGAGACTAACTTTTGATTAATTACTGCAAGAAATACCCATATCAGAATAAAAGGGTATACATTAGGCTGAACTTTCTTTTAAAGATAGATCAAAGATTTTGTCGGATTGTAAAAGTTATAAAACTTAAATGACAGTATTTACATCACCGTCTAATGTGTATTAATAAGTTCAGTTTCAAAGTGAATGATTTTCTTTAGTGGATTTTCTTCTTTGATTCTGTTTCGGTTGGAAAGGTTTTCTAACAATTATTAGAATTTATTTTCAATTAAGGGCCTGTTTTCACTTCGCAAGTTGTACCGTATGCTTTCGTGAGCAAACACTCATACGAATAGAAACAACACCAGCATATTAACAAGATGTTTCTCGGAGGCACCTCTACTTTGAAAATTTTGTATTCCTCATATTTAAACCCCTCCCAAAGTAATCATAATGAAGTTTGATATAGGTATGAGAGAGAGAAAGAGGGAAAGAGAGCGATGGTACCATCATTTTGGGCTTTGCTTTCACGTATAGTGAAGGGGTCGACACAATCACAACTCTCTA
The DNA here is from genome assembly GCA_016617855.1 of Megalonaias nervosa. Lineage (NCBI taxonomy): Eukaryota > Metazoa > Mollusca > Bivalvia > Unionida > Unionidae > Megalonaias > Megalonaias nervosa. The sequence continues at coordinate 29,227 of JAECUM010003789.1, forward strand.
ACATGTTTCACATAAACAAAGATGAAAGCTGTTTCGAAATATCGAAGCTATTAAAATGTAATGTATTTAATAACCGTCTGTTGGGTATAAGCACAGTTTCATATTCAACTGTTTTCTTTAATGCATTTTCTTTTGTTGTTGACTATATTCCGTTTGAAATCCTACCCAACTGTCTAATGTGTATTTAAGAGCTCATTTTCATAGTCAACGAGTTTTGTCAATACCTTGCTTACGGATAATCCATTCATTTAAATAAAGGATCGGATATAATAAAATTTATTTTTTCTCAAAACCTTACCATGATTGTTTTGTGACTGAGCAAGCATGTTTTCTTGTCAGTATAATGTGTGTGTGTGTGTGTGTGTGTGTGTGTGTGTGTGATTTAGATTTTCAACGAAGCTTTAAAATTTTCCAGTCATTTCGCTACGATGTCTGCAGTGTGGCAGCTTATAGTTATGTCTATTACTGAGGCATCATGCCACATACATGTATCATGATGTCCCACCCAGTTACATTATCCTGACTCCAGACCGACCAGTCCTAACACCAGCCTCTTAATGCTGAGCGCCAAGTGAGGTGGCTGTAAGACCTTTGGTATGATTTGGCCCTGGTTCGAACCAGCGTCCTCCCGCTTCCGAGGCGGAAGCTCTAACCATTAGCTGGTCAGTATAATGGTATAAACATATACATTGAGAGTAAATATATAAATGTTAATCACTACAGTGTAAATCTTACGGTTTACGGTAAAAGATTTAAAATTGTATTTAATTTTTTTCGAAAAATAAAAGTTTGCTTTTCCTTTTTAGCTTACAATTGTAGAAACTTTATCATTTTGATTCGCAGATTAGATCCAATTCGAATTAGTGTTAGAATGGTCTGGAACTTCGACCGACGGAGTCAAAAAGAAAGCAGAAACAATGCTTTTCTCATGGACATGAGGCCAGAGATCATTAATCCATTTTATTCCATTTTGACCCTTGGTGCGTGACGTTTTGAATATAGTGACTTTCATAATGTTCAGATACCTTTACTTGAAAGAAAAATGTGTATGACAGGATTATATTGGTGAAATATGCACGGGGCATATGTCTACCGAGGCTGCTATAATTATTCCCATATTGTTTTCTAGATCAATGTAACTATTAATCTGATTGGATCAGTTTCTCAAAGCTGTATGCAATCGGATAGCGGAGCAGTAGATATTGTTTTAGGCGCTACATATGCCCAGGTTCAATGTGGATGGACGAGCCCTGGCTAGCGAAGATGGGCTGCCAGCTTCTGCCAGTTCTGCGATTGGATTTAGAACGCCAAGGTATAATATGCAGCATTTACATTACAATGACGCATGTGCAATAGCCTGCTACAAAAACAACCGAAACATACCTTCCTAGTGAACTTGTCCAATCATAGCTGCACATACAAGCAACGTTTCTCCTACATAGTTTATATGAATGCAACATCTGCATATAACGGTTGACACGCCGTGGCCGATTAACTTTCAGAGTGATTTTAAAAATTATAATAATTGAATGACGTATTCTTACCTTTTTCAGTACGTTACCAATAGCATGATAATTGTGCAAAAAAGTGACTTATAATCATTGTGTGATTTGTACTTGTCATCGCTAATAAATGCCACATCCTACCATGAATCGATACAGTTGTCAATAACTTTGAAAACAAAATCCCAAATTGTGTGTGATTAAACATAGAGATGAATTGGTAATGATTGTTACATTCGCAATAGTCACTCATATACCCCAAGCATGTGTCACAATTTAGGTTAACGTAAGAACACGGCTAATATGGTATTTCATTCGTTCATTTTTTGACACAGTTTAAACGTCATACATTTAGCGTACATCATGTGTCTTTCCAGATCACAGAGTTTTACAATGCTGGTAGAGCAAAACTACTGTCAACAGTATCGAAAAGTATCGAATAGTTTTGTGTATATTTTCCAGACCTTCATTTGATTTCTTTCACGTGATTAAATTTTGCTAGAGTTTATTTATTCATTTATAAATTTTTTCCTTTTTTAATTTTAAAAGTTATCAATGAATGTGTATGGTACGTTCCTGATATTCATGCACAATGTTTGTGTTTTGTTCAGATCTGTCAGTTAGAATAAAATAGGTAAAGCATATTTCGGCCTTCGTTAAAGAAACAAATGTGCAAAGAAGTCAACAGTATAATACACACGGACAGGGAGGCCATTCAGAACATGTATTACTACCCCATTTCTAACTTCAAGAGTTGATTTTTTTTGTGCTGGTATTATGATATTTTGAACTCCCTATATTATGGGCATTTATTCCACTCCAGAATATTCCATGTTACGCGTAGGCTCGTACAAATGTAAAAAGGGAAATCAACAAGCTTTGTAAATTTGAACAAAATAATTTATTTCACTAGAAAACAAGATAAAAATATGAAATAGGACTTACGGTTTGTGAATATAATCCAAAATTTAATCCTAAAGTTGAAAAATATAAGTCCTATCACTAAACAGTTCTAATTGAATCCAGGTTCGAATCTCGATGACATTCCAATATGGAAAGCGATGACGTCAGATGAAGTTGTTGTACAAATGGCAACATATCCTCGTTGAATCACAATTTATAATGTTCCCGTTTAGAATTCCAGAATAAATTTCCAATGAATGTCTTTCTCCAAGTATTTTATAATAAGAAGAAGCACTTGTGTAGTCTTCTAGAGAATAAATTATTAAATCCCCAAAAATGGATGAACTTCAAAACAAACTGGCTTCAACAATAAAACACCATGAGCTCTGAGGTGTAAAAATTACGACTGATCAATCTACTACCAAATTGCTTGTTTTAAGCCTCGATTTTAGATCACATGGTGGCTCACGTGACAGGGCGACGTGATCAGTAATTTGAACAGCGCAATATAAAAAAAAATGCCATTAGCACGTAGCAAGAATAGCCCTATCTAAGAATCAAATTCTCACGCAGGAAATATATAAAAAGAAAGGCTGTTTACAATTTAGCTAACACGTGGGCCGAAAATGACCTTAGTAATAGCCAATCATTTCCGCTTAGTGTTTACAAAACGTCTCAACCAAGGTGAGCTAAAAATACTGATAATGTAATACCTTTTACGTTCTATTCAGGTCAAAACAGAGAAGTGATTTTTCGAAAATAGTCAAATCCCGTGAAAACTATCATTATAATAAAATGTAATGAAATAAATATAAAATACAAAAAGAATTTAAAACTAACACACAAGCAATTTAGTTACATATTCGTAACATCCATCATTTGGAACGAAAATCTGGCTCAGTTTTGTTTGGTGTTTACGGCAATCAACACATGTAGGTTATTTAGTGCCAGCGCAGTTAGGGGTAAAGTGCCGTGCCCAGGGACACACCAGTGTAGACGACACAGGCTGATTGTGACAGTACACGAAAACCGATTTTAAAATGAACACGTAAGATTATGTTTTTGCTTTTCGTTCACAATAGTTTTTTAATTATCGAATTTAAAGACCGGCATTACTAATAGTTCTTGTTTTTAAATATTCGCCCTAACTCACACCAGGTGTGACTTGCCTGTCGAATTATACGTATGTTTGTATAGAAAACAAGTTTCCTTTAACTTTATTTTCTTTCTTTCTCTTAGCGATACAAAAGGTTCATACAAAGAAAGGATATAAATTATTTTTTCTTAGAGATTCTGATAAAACCTAACGCTTATTTGCCATTAGGAAATCGGTTCAAGGAGTGCATTGATTATTCATACAGATTATTGGCCAATAGGGAATCGACATGATAAGTACATTGATTATTCATGCTGAGTATTGGCCAATAGGTAAACGACATGATAAGTACATTGATTATTCATGCTGAATATTATATATATATATATATATATATATATATATATATATATATATATATATATATATATATATATATATATCAATCAATTGGTAGTCTCTCGGGGGCCGAGGAAGACATGTTGTGCAGTCTCATCAACGATGGACGCGTATGTGGCTCCGGAGTCCAAATTCCGATGAACACAGGCGGTTGCAGGTGGGGCATGGGACACCGGTACTTGGGGGTGGCTGAGACGCAGCTTTGTGACGTCTCCCACGGGCTGCAGCAAGACGCTGGCGGCGGTCAGCCTCGAAGGTGGAACTGGCTTTTCTGGTCAGGACTCGCCAGTGACTTCTGTCTGAGGCAGCGAGCTCGAGCTGATGCGGTTGAAGGTCTGCCCATTTGATGTGCATCTTGAGGTTGTCTTTGTACCTCTTGTGAGGGCGGCCTTGGCTTCGGTTGCCTTGGACTAGCTCGCCAAAGAACAGTTGCTTTGGGATTCTGTTTTGATCCATGCGGATGACATGGCTGGTCCAACGAAGCTGGGCCTGGATCAGTTTGGCTTCGATGCTTGTTGTGTTTGCTCTATCAAGGACTTCCTGGTTGGGGATTCGGTCATGCCACTTGATCCTCATGATGGCTCTCAGGGAGCGCTGGCGGAATTGTTCCAACCGACTGATGTGCCTTCGGTATACAGTCCACGTTTCACAGCCATACAAGAGAGACGTCAGGACAACTGCATTGTACACCTTCAACTTTGTTGACAAGTGTATATCCTTGTGCTGCAAGACCTTGGTTTGAAGTCATCCGAGTGCTTGGCTGGCCTTTTGGATCCTCGCAGTGATCTCTTTGTCCAGGGAGCCATCATTGGATATTGTGCTGCCTAGGTATTTAAAGCTGTCCACATTCTTCAGCTGCGTGTCGCCGATGGTGATGCAGGGTTGTGAAGGGACAGTGTTTGGGGCAGGCTGGAAGAGGACTCCTGTCTTTCCTAGGCTAATTGTGAGTCCGAACAGATTGGAGGCTTCAGAGAACTTGTCCACAATTGTCTGTAGGTGAATCTCTTCATGGGCCATGGGGGCACAGTCATCTGTAAAGAGTGCTTCAGTGATGAGTCTTTCAAGCGTCTTGGTTTTAGTAGCTAGGCGTCTGAGATCAAACACTGATCCATCCAGGCGATATCTAATGTAGATACCAAGGTCAAGGTCATGGATGGCGTGGAGCAGTACCTGCGTGAAGAAGAGGTTGAAGAGCACCGGAGCGAGTACACAGCCCTGTTTGACACCATTAGATATGGGGAATTTCTCAGAGGGTTCACTGTCTGAGAGAATCTCTCCAGCCATGTCATCATGGAAAAGCCGGATGAGGTTGGTAAACTTCTGAGGACAACCAAACTTCTTGAGTATTACCCACAGTGCGTCTCTGTTGATTGTGTCGAATGCCTTCGTCAGGTCCACGAAGACGGCATACAGATTCATGTTCTGCTCAAGGCATTTCTCTTGGACTTGTCTTACTGCGAAGATCATGTCAGCAGTGCTACGGTCTGGGCGAAAACCACATTGGGACTCAGGTAGGTTATCTTCTGACACTGATGCGATAAGTCTGTTGAGAATGAGGCGAGCAAGTATTTGCCAGCTATGGAGAGTAGGGAGATGCCTCTATAGTTATTGCAGTCCGCACGTGTGCCTTTATTCTTATAGATGGTTACAATTGATGCGTCGCGGAGGTCGTCTGGCATCTCCTCTTCCGTCCAGATGCTGGTTAGCACATCGTGGAATGCCTCTAGAGTCTGCTCACTGAGAGCCTTACACCTCCGCTGGGATGCCATCCTTACCAGGTGCCCTGCCACAGTTCATTTGTTTAATGGCCGTCCTCAACTCCTCTATCGTTGGCGGAACATTCAGTTGGTCATGCGTTGGCTGTTGGGGTATTTGTTCAAGAGCAGAATGGCTAACCAATGAGGGCAGGTTTAGGAGCTGGCTAAAGTGCTCTTTCCATCTGTCCTTAATGCCAGCCTTGTCCTTTATTAGTGTACTGCCATCTGCAGCAAGCAAGGGGGCAGAACCAGACTTTGAAGGGCAGAAGATTGACTTGATGGCACTGTAGAACTCTTTGGAGTTGTTAGTGTCGGCATAGCGTTGCACTTCATTAGCTTTCCTTTCCCACCACTGGTCATGCATCTTGCGGATTTCTCTCTGAGCCTCAGCTTGATAGGATTTGAAGCGGTCTTTTTGGGGGATGGAGTTTGGGTCATTCTGCCAGTCCATGAATGCTTTATTTTTTCTGGCAAGCAGATCTTCAATGGCATCGTTGTTCTTGTCGAACCAGTCTTGATGGGTTCGCTTCTTGGGGCCCAGAGTTGCCATAGCTGTCTCTCTTATAATGTCCCTGAGCTTGTTCCATTTCTCAGAGGCACTTCCATGTAAAGGTCCGTTGGTAGACATTTTTTCATCTAGGCTGTTCTGGAAATCAAGCTGGATGGAGGACTGCTGGAGTCTGACAATGTTGAAGGCTGTGCGCATATGCTTAGTGCGCCTTGGATGATGTGGGGCGATGCGCAGTTTTAGGGTGGTTCGGACAAGTCTGTGGTCTGTCCAACATTCCGCTCCTCGCATGGCCTTGGTGATGAGGACATTTTGGGCATCGCGCTGACGGACTATTACATAGTCGATTAGGTGCCATTGGCGAGATCTGGGGTGCATCCAAGTGTTCTTGTGTTTGTTCGCCATTCTGAACATTGAGTTAGTGATAAGGAGGTCAAATTCTGCGCATTTGCTGAGTAACAGCAGGCCGTTGTTGTTCATCTTGCTGACACCGTGCTTGCCAAGTACACCTTTCCATTGACCATAGTCACAGCCAACACGGGCGTTGAAGTCTCCCAGTAGTATGATTTTGTCATCAGCTGGAATTGAGCATAGTACAGAGCTAAGGTCCGCATAGAACTGCTCGATGGTTTTTCCGCTGGGCTCGTGAGGGTAGGGGCGTAGGCGCTGATGATTGTTGCGTGGCGTTTGTGGCTTATAGGTAGCCGCATTTTCATTAGCCTCTCATTAATACCAACAGGCAGGTCCGGAAGCTACTTCAGAAGGCTTGATTTGATAGCCAGGCCGACTCCGTGTATCCTGTCTTCGTTTTGGGCTTTTCCTTTCCAGAAGAAGGTGTAGCCGCTTGCAAGCTCCGTCAGAGAACCCTCCTCTGCAAACCTGGTTTCACTCAAGGCCGCAATATCGATACTGTAGCGTGAAAGCTCCTTAGCAATTAGGGCTGTTCTCCTGTAAGGTCTTGCTATGTTCTTTTTGTTCATAAGAGTACGGATGTTCCATGCTCCAATAATAAGTTTCTTTCTTGGTTTCGACCGCAGATATGGATGATCTTGCCAGCCGCGGCAAGCTGGCCAGATTTTGAAGGGCAGGCTATTTTTTAGGTCACCTTTTCTAGGCCCCTCCCTATACAGGGTGAGCAGCGCTGTCCTAAAAAGGTCTGCTCAGTCGCCCTGGATGCTGCCGAACTGTTCCGCTGCCCTGGGTAGAGCAGAGCGACCACTTGTCCAAGGGCCCCCTACGTGCAGGTCTCTGACTACAACTCCCAGTGGTCACCTCCACCTGTTGCTTCGCCAGTCGCCCATCGCCGTAGGACTTTGGTAGGTGATGATGAGTGTGATGGTGCTGGATGATGAGTGCACAACATAACCTGTGCGTGAAGGAGATTTAAGTGAAACAGCCTTTGCACAGAGACAGCCTCACTCTCTCGGCCTTGGTAGTTGGGACCCAGTGTACGAAGATTCGTCACGGCTGGTTACTACTTCGGCTGCATTGAATGGCCATGACGTCTTCAGTGCCTAGTCATGCCCTGCGCTCTCCACAAAGCGTTTGCAGATTCGCCTTCTTGGCCGTTGAATCATACAGTTGATCTCTTCCGCCCAGTCTGCAAGGAACTGCATATTGTTCTTTTTTAATACTACAAATCAGAACAAGCATTTACCCTACCTTCCCCTTTAGAAACTTAAACGGTCTCTTCCTAATAAAGATTTGGCTTCAGTGATGTTCAGCAGAAGTCAAGGCAGTGACCATTGTAAACACTGTTATAAAATGTTTTAGTGCCAGAAAATGTCAATTTCATGATGGGAAAGGTGTGTTTCTATCCTATCACACGAATGACTTGGCACGTTGCACGTATACGTGTAGCTCAAATTATGGTTCAGTCAATAGAAACGGAAGTTTTACTGATTGAAATTTTAATATTCGATGGATGATGACAATCCACGTAAAGGCCAAATTGTCGTGCGTGATTTACGATCAGATACCATTTCAAGAATCAAGTGATCTTAATTTCTATTTAAAAAAATAACAGAAAAATGTCTATTTTGTTCCCTTAGAAATGTTTGATCGACTTATTTTGCAATATATTTACACTTTTACTTTATTCCAAGAAATCTGAACCAACGTACGCACCAACTTGATAAGAGGCACACTGTATTCATCTTGAACAAAATAAATTTATACTACTGTTTATAAAAAATAATCCTTTAAGGTTTAGAAAATTAAATTCCAGCTGACAGTCACTTTTTTCTAAAAGAAAACACAACAACAAAAATGAGCAAACTCTCAATTTACAAATCACATAATGACCCAGTCTCGAGGCTAAATATCCATACTTGTTCAATTTTAACTACACGTGTACTGCAAGGAACTGACGACCATTTAATTTATGGCGCTAGATCTTCTCGACTGGGATATTTTTTGTGTTATTACATTTATCACGAGACAAATTTATTTCAAATAAGTAAAGGGAATGGCATGTTTCCTTTTTATAATACAAATTGCAAGTGTAAATCAAACCTCTATAATTCTGTGATTGGATGTCAGAAGAAATGGTACAAGATATTGCTGAGAACTCGTCAGGGCCCCTCCCCCACCCAAAACAAAACGTACACACGCACAATAGTAGTCACTTGTCACTTGAAATTTGACTCGTTTTATTCTTGCGCATGTTTGTTGGGTAGTATGCACAATTTGAAGTATATAGACATAGACGTTTGGTTTGATGACCGTTTGAGGAAAGTTGGGGCCCTTTTGAAATTTTGCACTCCTCACCCCAAACACTTGACCTGATCCAGCTGTGTTCATGCATGGAATAACTATCGGAACTTGTACAATATTGTTTCACATCAGTCAAATACGAATGCGATTTTGTTGTAAAAAATTTTATGTTGATTGTTCATTAGCATTCTTTTCACTGCAGTGTGCAATAATAATGAATTTCATGTGACTCTAAACAAAGCATATTGCGCGAACTGCAAGAGAAATAGGGACATGAACACGTCTGTACATTGTGATAATATAGTACTATGAGATTCTTTTAAAATAAGATTCATTGTGCCAAGTGTGCTTGAAATAGGTCCATTAGCATATTCTGAAGTTTTTGTTTTGAGTTATCGTTGTTTTTGTAGGGTTGAACGCCATTTTCAGCACAAGATAGGCTATACATGGTGGCCAGTATAAATGGTGGAGGGAAAACCTGAGAAAAACCCGGAAAGAACCAGAAGCTACTGGCAAGCTTTCTCACACACCCACATTGGCCGAATCCGAGACACGCAGACAGAGGTGAAATGGCAGTGATCTGTGATGGTAAGCGCTTTAGACCACTCCACCACTCGGGGCCCTTTGTTTCATGTTAAGAAGAGGATTCAGTAATAAGCAGTAGAAAGCACTAAACCAATATGAGATAATTGTAGAGACCAAACTTAATATTCCTGTTACTGATAGATATTTTGTTTGCATAAAGACATGTTCTGGAAAAATAAATTTGACACCTATCATTTTATCGAGAGAGAGAGAGAGAGAGAGAGAGAGAGAGAGAGAGAGAGATCAGTCCCATGTCTTCCGCTGAATCCATTTTAGCTGCAAAGCAGTATACCAAATACAGAAATCGGCTAAATACTACCGAAAGAAATTGGTTTGCATATTTTGTTTTGTTTTTGTTTGTTTGTTTGTTTGGGGAGGGGGGTGTTAGTTTCTATCTCAGTAACCAAACGGTCCAATAGTCACAAACAGGAAACTGCACTGAAATAATTCACCTTCTTGGACCTACATTACCATTAGGTTATTGACGCATCATTTCCATGAGGCTGATTATTTTTTCTATCATGATAATTTTTATTTTTCTCTTACAAGAACAAAAAAAATAGGACACATGCAGATAGAACCGTGCAAAATGCCTTAAATTTGTTAATCATTTATGATTTGACAATTTTCCACATTGATATTCATTTCAACAATACATTGAGGTCAGATTACTTAGAAACAAATACCAAACTAATGGTGTTAATGATGGAACCTTAGTTGAGCTGTAAACTACAATGTGCCAAGTCAGATTGCCTCTTGTTAGAAACACGCCTTTTCCATGCTGAAATTGACATCGTCTTCCAATGCTAGTTTTATAACCCTTTATTTCTGTAGAACATCCGCTCAAGCTAATTCTCTATTAGGGAGAGACCATTTATGTTTCCAAAGGGGTTATATTATTTTAAACAGATTTTATTTTGTCATGAATGAATTTTTTTTAAAACTGCGCTAGTTGAAAAGAACCATAAATTATATGACCAATCCCATAGAGTATAAATGGAGTCAGAACTGAATTCAAGTTCATAACTGTCTACATGTATCTTCAGCCCTTTGACTAGGTCATTACTTTTCAAGGACTAAATACGTAATTCGCATTTAAGTGTAAATTCAGTGTTTCTACTGCTTGGGGGAGTAATATATTTTTAAAGAAGCGGAGTCATCGGGAACTTAAATATACACACCTCAGAGGATTTACTCTTCATGCTTAAGAGAAGATCAACAAGGTCTCATCAAGTCCGTACATAAGTTCGTTACGATTTCTTTGAATAAAGTAAAAGCATAAACTTGTTGCAAAAGGTGTTAATCAGCCTTTTGTAAATGAAAAAGTACAGTAGTATTAGTACAGTTTTCGAGATATTGTGACTATGTTAATATTATCAAAAATTTGATTTCGCATCATATCCATTAAATAGTCTTCACTAGAACTAGGAAATGTGTATAATCTGATAACGATATAGATAAATTGGCATCTCTCTCTCTCTCTCTCGCTCTCTGAAAAGAGCATGCTTCAAAGAATCATACACAGCAAGCCATGCCCATTTGATAGAGACCACGTCCACTCCGCGGTGGTCATCCTCAACGACTCCATGAGAAAACATGGTGTGTAGAGCAATTCTCCATGAGCTGCCATGGCAACTCCTTCAGGACGTGTGGAGAGATGGTGGAGGTTTTTTTCTTAATCCTCTACACTCTCCCTCCACCACCACCATGTTATGTGGGGTTCCAAATATACATGTGAACTGTACTGTAGGAATTTAGAACTTTATAACCGAGAAATGTTATATCCAATCTTCAAAATCTTTATGTGCCTGTCCATATCATTGACATATATATAGTAAACAAGTCATGTTGGTATGATTACTGTATAGTGAATATGTTATGGTTATCAATTTTCAAAAAGCATACATTTCTCCAAATACATGTTACAGTGAGAGACAAAAGAAAAAAGACAGTAAATTCTGATGAAAGTGTCAACATACATATACATATACCAGCCAGGAATCGAATTTACATGAAATCTTAAATAACTTGGTTCCTTCCTGACAAGACCTAATTTTACAAATATTTTCTCCATGGTACAGCAAATGTACATTTCATTTGTTGGCATGACAGGTGTGAAGTGACACTATCAGAATTAACATAACCAAATAAATCAGCATTCTCATTATCATACCAAAGTATCCATCATGCACCAAAGCAAGAACATCAGCGTCACTATTATCGCTAATGACATTTCTTTGCTCACAAAACCCTGCCTTAACAAACTAGTTTTTAACAGAATCTCTGATAAATCATACTAATTGCAGACAGTACATTTATTTCATGCTCATTATACTTTTGATCTTTTTGTCATAGGCCTCTAGGTATCTTTGTATTAGATGAAATCAGTACTTTAATTTGAAAATGTTATCACAGATGAAATATCACAGGTGGCATAAACATTCGAATTTAAAGGAAGAACTGTTGAATCCCTGGAAATTCTTTTCACCCAGGGATTCTTGTTTTAATATTGGACTGAAAACCATACTGAAGACTAGACTATGTCTAATTAATAATTGTCTTCATATTAGACATAAACTGTCAAAATATATTAATTTCCAGATGCCATCTGGAGTAATAACCCAGAATCCCATGACAACAAGCAGCACATCTTACTTCTAATGGAGAAGTTGAGTATCATCGCCAAGCCAAGTTCACGTGTTGAACACCTTAAGGTTAGTTTATTTATAGTCATAATTTCTTATTTGTTTGTGCTGTTCCAGTCAAATGTAAGTGGGACCCAGGGAAGTCTTTGAGAATCCAGACTACCCTGTCATATAAAGAGCTGAAATGAGAAATTGTCGTCCCTTGTATTATATATTAAAATAAAACGATACTACCCCCTGTATCAATAAAGGTTTGGTGACTAGTTTAACGAATTACAAGAAGACAAGTTGATTTTACAGAAAATTCAGTCCTTCTTTATACAACAGTATATAATTTTGAAGGTCTTCTGTCAAAATTTAAATCAACCCTTTTTGAAAATATTTTTTAAATGATGGAATTTTAACCAGATCGTCTTAAGGAGATTAGGTTGTTTGACAATCTTGTTTGGGATTTTATTGGCACAGATAAATTCAGGGTTAAACTCTTTTCGTGACAAGACAAGATTAAAATTATCTGTGTTTATTGTTTTTTTAATACTGTAATAGAAAATGTTTACTCTCTACAAGATGCATATATACCCGCTATAACACAGTAGTTGGGAGCCATAGAACTCGACCGTGTTATAGACCCAACCGTGTTATAGGCAAACAGGTCAGTTAGCTTAAGAAAATGATGCATGTACCCACAAAATGTGCCGGGGGGGGTAGGTAATAAATGTGGGCGCAAAAATACATGCTTCATTGGCACAGTTATTATCTTAAATTGATGCATATTAAATGAAAAATACACCTGTAGTGAAAACAGAGAAGGCATGTATAATATTTTACTTTTTTCAGAGAACCATGCATTGGTACATATACGTGTATAGTGTTTATATATACATGTCGAATGTATAGCAATGAATAAAGTATCAACACCGTGTACTCACCCTTGAATTGCGTCACATACATTGAATCCACAATACAAGCAATTCCATCAAAAATATGCACAGATTTAAGATATTCAGTAATTTTGTCACAGGTCACATAGGTCTGAATTTATTGGGAAAAAAATAGCACAATCACGTAACGAATGATGAAGCACATTTATTTTTCAGTACTTCCCAAGTCGGTAAAAGCTTGCCTTTTAAGCCCCTGTCAGTAGAGTTCGTAAGCATAAACTTTTTCCTGTAAAAAGGAAACTTTCACGGCACAATAAAAGTGTTCCAGTCACATTGGAAAATGAAACAATCCATCAGATTCCATTGCTTTTATTTAAGTTCGGTACTAACTTCCTTTGAAGAAAGGTTCTTTGTTTTTATTGAAGATTGTAGTCGGCTTTCTTTGATGAAGGGTGCATGCGTTATTGAAGTCACCACTAAAGGACAGCTTTGGAGAACCAAACAAATGCCCGTTTCATATTGTGGTGGCAACATCAAAACATTGTATTGCATGATTGAGACTGATTTATTTACCATTTGCTTAGTATGTTTTCATAACAATAGGTGTTTGAAAGGTAATGTTTTCTTTGAAATGTCAGCAAACTATTTTATCTGGGTACATTTTTCTTAAAAAATGAATTGGCCATCGTATGGTCAGTTGTAGTTACTGTTCCTCGCTGCCTATGAATAGACAAGTGAGAGCTTGTTGTTGTTTTTGTTTTGTTTTGTTTTGTTTTGTTTTGTTTTTTTACACTTGTGGTAATGGAGTGATGCTGCCTTCCATTGATGCATCAGAATTATGAAGAATGGGTCAATCGATGATAGAGACGCAGGTGTTCTGGTCATGTGACAGGAATTACTACAGAAAATGTAAATCTTCTGAAGGATTTAATTCTGAGCGAAAAGAAGATGAATTTTATTTAGCATCCACATAAAAATGTCAGTCTATGTAAATATATTAATTACTAGCGAGCGGCTGAAAATCGGACGAAAGATAGATTATGAGGTAATGCCTCGTCCGGTTGATCTCTGCTATGGTAAAAGTAAATTTGGAAAAAGCGGATATCTCAAAACATACAGTACTCATGCTAGATGTCAACATAAACGGATTATGATATAGCAATGCACTGTTAAGATGGTTTGTCAATATGGACAAAGAATTTGTGTATGTAACAATAAATAAATTTCAGTGCATTTTATATCAACTTTGCGGCATGGGGCCTCTGAATTTATTTCTCCACTCCAATCAATGGTTGTATATACAAGTCACACAGTATTTTGCTATATAATTATTTAGAATTAAAGCTTTGAAATGAAACAAAACTAATTTATGTTAAGCATGTTGTTCCCACTTGGCAACATAATGCAGGTCAGCAAAATAAAATTAGAATTTTTATTATGTACACTGAAATGACTTTACATGACGGTTAATAGGAATATAATCAAACTTGTTTTATGTGGTACATTTGGTAGTTTTGTACATGATCATCTTTTCTGAATTAGACGTTTGGGATAGTCTTGAAAGAGAAACGTCTTTAGATTTAGAAAATGCATGTCTTATAATCTAAAATGTTTTTCTTTAATTCCCTTCAGTAATGGTCATATGTGAACCTTGAAAAAATTAATTTCATCCTGGAAAAACCCTGGAAATGACCTAGAAACTTTATCTTTAGAAAAGCGTGGGAACCATGATTTCAACTGGTGTCCAACTCGTGATTGGTCAAGATGAAAGGGACAATAAACATCTTGAAAAGGATTAATAGTACAAATGAATACAATAGGATATTCAGATTCTTGAGGGAAAACGAGAAGGGCAACAATTATGTTTAGTTGACATCATATGTTGATTTGAGTACGTGACATGCTGGGAAAGATTATTTCCATCACTGCAACTTTCTTAAAGGATTACATAAAGCTGAGAGATATTAAGAAGCCATTGAGCTTCAGTGTAGAACTGCAGTTTGTGGAACTGTACTGGAAGTAAAATTAAGGTTAAAGTAAACTTTACCATCTTTTGAGATGAACATGATGTTTAAATGCGGTACATCAGTCTTGAATCACACTTCTGGACTGTTTAAATGCATGTTCTCCAGCTTGACAATAGTAGTACATTACAATTTGTTACACATTACGGAAAACATCCTCCCCACCAAAAGAAATAAAATGACTGCCTTACTGAGGTCTTGTTAGGATTGGCAGATTTGTTGCTATTCAGTGGCAAGATAGAGAAAATGCTGAAGCAGGCTGTCCAAGAACTGGCCCTCTATCTTTCTTCACAACGACATTCGCCTTGTACATCATTGATTCACCCTCAATGTTGTGATGACTGGAGACAAGGAGGCATAGGATTGCTCACTGCTCAACCCAAAAGCTAGCTGCAATCCCAGTCCTATGCATGAAGATCATCTTCTAATCAGCTTCATATCATGGGGATAGGAAACATTTTCTCTACCCTGATACCTCTACTCCCTTACTGTTGACACATGTCCCTGACCACCCGCAGAGTACTATCTAGTAGGCACACAACTCCTATTTGCTTCTCTAACAGTGTTGAATCCATCTTTTTCTGCCAAAAAAGTGGTAGACCCAAATTGTTTCCGAGGGTCTTCAGTTCTCATTTTGCCTACCACTTCCCCTTTTATCCACTCCATTCCTGAGGGAAGTACCATCAGACGCTGTAAAAGACATACTTTTTGTAGCAATAGATCCAGTCACTCATCTAGAAGCATGCAGTGGATATTGTTCAGAATCTACAAACTCTGGTTAGGATAGCCAATGGCATTCATGATGGAGACAGCAAGATCAGTGTGCAAAATGAATTTGCAATCTGTCTATATCAGACATATGCATATTTCTATGTTCCTGTCCATCCATCATCACAAAATCCATCTCCAACACAAAATATATCACAGCCAGGGAAATTCTGCAAATCCTCAGATTGTTTTGCAACAGTGGATCTTGTCCCACTATGTTGCCTTTACATGTTCCTCTTACGAGATCAGTTTAACGAGTGAGATAGTATCATTCCTGGACCAGTGACACAGCCAGGGTTGGCTCATGAATGCAATACCTTTTCGAACAGATGCACCCAGATGTAAATGTGTGTACAAATGCAAATACTTGTGGGTGAGCAACCCATCTGTTACCGGACTTCGACACTGTAAACAACCAGCATGGCTCAGGAGACATGGGTCTCCACATCAATTTCTTGGAGATGAAAGCTAAGACCTTTCATTTTGGAAGCAACCATATCCGGAACTATAAGGAGCTCATCATGTCAGACAACTCGGTAGATGTGACACACCTCCTCAAACAGACCATACCAAAACACCCCAACTCTATATTCTGATCTGGGCATTCCATCATTCACAATGCAACATCGAGGTCCAGATTAAACATTTTTGGCCAGTTCTCTGTCAAGGAGGGAGCAGAATTTGCCATACAGAATGGCATTCCATGCATTGGTCTTTCATAAGATTTGCCAGCCATGGGGCTTCCGATGACTAATCGCTATGCAACCATGTGGAACCACAAACTGTCCACCTTTGTTTCATCAGTACTGGGTCCCAAAATTTGGTCTGAGGACACTCTTTCTTTCATTTGGGAGGGTCTGTGGCCCCTTTGCCTCCCTTCAATGATCTTAGTTTCGAGTTTATACAGAACTGAGGGGCCAGGCAAAATGGTTCTGATTGCCCCTCTCCACTGGGACAAATCCTGAATCAACAATCTTTTTGATCTAGTGATAGATCTGGCCAATAAGATGCTGGCCAGGCCAAAACTTTTCAAGTAGCCTCTGATCCAAGTGTTCCGTCTTTGACCAGGCCTTCTTCTCCTTCATGCTTAGCTCTTGCTTGGACAGCCTTGCAGCAGAAACAATTCAAACCTTCAGTGAAGGAAAGGACTGCACAGCTAGAAGCCCCTACATTTTATAGGCTTGTTGAGGGAAATGGCAGATTTTGAGGGAATGTTGCAAAGTTTAAAAAAAAAAAAAACATCGTCCCTTTGAGTATCTGTCCCACGGGTAGCTGACTTTTTTCTTTGCCTGTTCGAGGAAAAAAAGTTGGCTCCAGTTATCATTAAATGCACGTTCCATCATCATTGGATCATGGTCATAACAAAGACCCAATGACTTATTGTCCGACTTTGGTTTGCATAGGCATCAATCACTCACATTGCCTTCCAGGTGGAATCTTCTTCTGGGTTCTCACTTGGCTAAATTCAGATAAATTCAAGCCTTAGCCATGATCTCACTGAGGCTTCTTTCATACAAAACTTGTTTCCTGATAGTGTTTGCTTTGACAGGCAGTATCATTAAATTATAATCTCTGTTGACCCAGCCTACCTTCAGTTTCAACCAGATGGCTCAACAGTGCCATTGACTCAACCCTATTTTGTTGCTGGAAATCAAAAGGTCATCATACATCTGTGATGAATATTTAATTGCCCACTGAGACCATCCAGTTCATGGTGACTTTGTAACTTAGAGATGTAAATTATTTGTTGAATTTTACAAAACTGTATTGTTTGTATTCTTTCTGTTACTTAGTTTCAAACCATAGAGTTATAACAATATATCAACATTTTTCTAATCCTAAGCTTTCGATGGTGCCGTATATACACTTTTGAGTTATTAATTTTGGTGAGAATATGCATTTTGCCAATTACTGTACCTTCATAACAAAAACGGTAACTTTGAGCTGTACTTAAACCTTCATTAACTTTGCGTAAAGTTTATAAAGTTCCATGTGCTGGCGTACTTACTAAAATCCTGAAACTGCATACTTTATACATCTGTATTAGCGCCACAGCCTTTCAAAAAAGCTGGCCTTGGAACATTATTTCTTGGTTTTACTGGCAGTATTTGAGAGTTTTTGTTGAGCACATGACCCAACATGTCTGTTTAATGCTATATGCAAACTGTCCAACCTTCAGTCATGAAATTCCATTACAGGGTGGATTTCAATAACAGTGGTTCTACCGAACATAGTGTCTTGCTTTCTCTGAATTAATTTCATAGTCATGGGCTTGTAACAAAAACATGACCAATGGGTTGACACCGATTCTGCCAAGTCAGGGGCTAAACTTATTAATTATCAAATGTTCATTTATCAAACTTCTGCTGTTAATTGCTGTGCTGCAATTTCATTCATTAACTGTGATGGTTCTTTTCATATGGCTCAGTGTAATGTAATATAAATGACATATTTCCCTATCCAGGATCTGAAATAGATATCATGTCATGTCCCTGTTCCAGTACACAAAATTGCACATGCGGGAGGTTCATTTATAGAATCTAGATGGTACAAGGTTGTATGTTACATAACCTTATGTACATGTGCTGTTGTTGGTATATGCACTACCATTACTGTTTTCTGTGTACAATGAGTGTTTTCCGTTCTTAGCATATTTTAAATCGCAGTATACAGTCGTCATTTGGAATGCAATTATCCTTATTTCATTGGATTACTTTTCCGTTATAACAGTGATAATAATTTTATTTTCAAGGGAAATATTGACCCTTGTGTCAAGTCAGTGCATAGGTTAATTAACAAAACTAAACATTTTAAATTGCTAGAAGTGTTAATGTCAGTGATATAAAATTTTCAGGCTACATGGTGTAAACTGAATAAGGAATGCAAGTACATTTTACATTGGGAACAACTGTAAATGTCATGAACTGAAACAGATCGACATTACCAAACACATATAATGAATACACAGGACTCTTTGAAAATGTTTTTATTTTCATATGTAACACATAAAGACAATTGGTTCTCGATTTGATATCAAGCTGTTACTATTGTACAAAAGGTTTGCACATTATTTTTGTGAAAAAACGATTAAGAAATACATAAATTGTTCTTTTGGGGTGTAATTCTGGCAGGATTGTGATATGCAAGTCAGTCATGGAATTATTCACATAATTTAACAGTTGTGTACATAAAGGCAAGTTTACTTGATACTGTCATTGACAACTATGCATATTGTGCACATTAAACCACTGACATCACAAGATCATTCATACAAAATGGGTTGTTTACTAAAAGGTCACCTGTCACAATGAAGGTCTCAGTTTTCCATATTTCATGATGCCGTGAATAAACAAGCATCTAGATTTCATAGTGTGCACATGAAATGTTTAATATGTTTACATTACTGATTGTATTTAACATTGTGGCATACCTTTAATTTCTTGTCTTCTTATGCCATATCTTTTCTATGTTTCAGGAAAAGAACTATTATCTTGCCCCCTGCATGCTCCATCATGCAGCGCCAAAAGAAATTATCAGCCCTGGAACGAATCCTCAGATGGAGAGCACATCGTTACTTTGCTTCACATTTACAGCGAAATTTCTGTCACCACCTGTGTTCCACAGGATGCTTGCTGCCTGTGTGTCACGCTTGCAAATTGCCACACAGAAAGACAAAACTCTCATTTTCTGTGGATGTTGCATCTTTGATCTTGACCATCAGCACAGACTGATCCTGTACTTCAGGAACTACATAATCTTTGTTCGAGTAACAAGAATGAAGGTCACAGATATGTACAAATCTTCAAAGATTTGCACTGAAGCCAGAACATTCATCTCTGAGAATCTCACAAAGACAATCGGAAATCTGGGCCAGAGTCTGCAGTTTGAGCAGCATATAAAGTGCCCTGATTCTGATACAGAGAGTCCTGAAGGCCTGATTGCTGTGTCACTGCTTCAGAAGGAAGAAAATGCAGCTTGCCATGCCCATGACAAAACTAATATACTTGTGTCACAAGAGCTTCTAAAATTCTGGTACCAGGAAGAGGTGAGTAGCAGCAAAGATGTCCCATTCAGTTTTGTATCAACATAATTCCTGTTCATCCTTTTCAGTTATAGTATCCTTTGGGTTGAAGTTGAAAATTGTATATTAGATTGTAATTGTCTTGAAAAACTGTTTATCAAAGTCTTCTTAAAGAGTGTACATGTAATTATAATAAAAATATTCAATAGTGTTATTTAATGTAACAAAAATTTGTAGTTATTCATAAAACTTCTTAAAATAATTCATTTATATTGGATTCTTGTTTGTATTTCATTGTTTAAGATAATGCCTGGTTTGTTTGAATATTAAGATACTTTATGAATAACAACTAGTGAGAGTCAAACCTTCTGCTTTTGTTTATTTTTGTCAGTTATGGATATACAACAAGTGTGATAAATGTGTTTTAATTCTGAAAGTTTTAAATATTAAAATATTATTTGCACTACTTTCTAGGAAACTTCCCCAGAAGTAAACCTTTGTAAGTATTGCATACCAAAGTAATTGTTTTCATCACCGTCAGTTCTATGCTGAGACTGTATGACACTCTTTACCTTTCCTTTTACCATATCTTCTATTGTTTTTCATATGCATTATGGTTATGATTTCTTTTAGTTAATTATCAATAAAAGTTCAGTAAGTTACCTTACTCTTATAAATCAGAGCCAGCTAGGCAGTGGCTTTGCTTCAATCATGTATTGCCTTTGTTTCCGCTTCATTTTCAAGAAATGCTTAGAATGATTCGTCCTAGATACTGGAGTTTAATCTCCAAAAGAGGTGCAACTTGATGAGCTTATCAATTATATTGAAACTACGATGCAGTTGCATAGATATAATAATTATCCTGTGAATATGGTGCAACATATATAATAATGCATTAGGCAACAAATACAAATATGTTTATGAACTTAAATTCCAAACTTATTTCTGTTCTTTTCTCTATATTAAAACTGGGATATGCAAATGAACTTTCACTTGATATGCTTTAAAATTAAATTAGTTGTGAACAGGTGTAAATTTAAAGTTCAATTTTGTGATCTGTGGTTTATCATGTATAAATAACTCCAAAGTACAGAGGTGAACCTTTTTTTATCATGTCAACTACTATGTGAACATGTAAATAACAGCTTTTTGGATATATATATATATTGTTGCTACAAACACAAAATGTTAAGTCATAAAACAGTTGTTACTTTTGCCATCTCATCAGGGTCAAGCTAGGACATATCATTGTGGGATTTGCTCAGAAATAGACTTCTTGTATCAAAAGGTGATGAAGATATAACGATCAAGACAGGTTTGTTAGCTTTGTTGGTAGTAGTCCAGAATAGCATATGTGATTGCCTAATTGTCCATTCTTTACGACACGTTTCGTATCACTAAAAGATTTTAAATTAGCCCTAGCTGGTCCTAATTAAAACTAATATCTCTGACACCCAGTATAACCACCATGGTGGCCACATTGAAAATATTGTTTTCAATACTCTGGATGGATGGATGGTCATATAAAATAATTTTTCTGATGACAGGAGATCTCTCGAGCATTGAAGTATGTTAATTGCATTTTAGAAACGACATCAGGATAGCTTAAAACATGAAAATAAGAATGTTTGCTGATTAAGTCTTATTGCTCTTATGTTGGATGCCAAAGTGAATATATATATATATATATATACACCAGTATGTTGTGTCAACGTCGTGCCTACATAAAAAAGTGATCTTGTATTTTGAACCTCCAAATAATGTACTAGTCCAAGATTTTATCAAGACTATACAGAGAACTTGGGAAATATCTAAGGAATTTAATTAGTGTAGTGAAACGAACTTTTTACTGTTGATGTGCCAAATATGGGTAAAGATGAAACAGAAAAACATTGCAACAGTTGTTGTCATGGAATCAAAAGCACTGGAAAAAAGTTGAAATGAGGAAGACTTCTTGGCCTACTGAACTTGAGTTTGGCTATTAGGAGAGCTTATCCTGTCTCGTCAGCAGCATAGGTGTTCAGTAAATGCACACCATCAAATTTCTTACTTTCACAGTGCTTATGAAGTCATGAAACCTTGCGTATGAATATGTTTTGCATGCAACTACATCACCATTCAAAACTTTAGCAAATGTGATCTATTTTGTATTATCTAATGGTTATGTACATGTTTTACATTTGGGTCCGTTTCTCAAATGCTTGCTGTATACTTCTGATTATAGATAAATCAGAATAGTAGTATTACACCATACCGAGAGGAAGTAAAATTGTGACCTCCTAAGCACATGCCATTGTTTATGAACACTTTATATTTAATCAGTCATTCCTTCAAAATGGGAAAGAAAACTTTAAAGAACTTTCTCTAAAAGATCTCTTAACATATTTTAACTGAATTGAATAAAAGCGTTGTTGCATAGGTGACATTCAGGATAATAATGGCAGATCAGAATTAAATAATGCCACCATTGCTATAACAATTTTGTTTAAAATTAAAAACATTTTGTTCTTAAAAAACATTATTTTGCATGATTTTTGAAGTTTTATAGAAACACTGGCATATATGCTTTTGGGCATAAAAACTCCTCAGTTTCCTACAAATATTGCCTGTCCATTAGCTGTTTCTGCTTATTTTGCTTTTTTTCTTAAAATTAACTTTTCAATCGTTATTTTAGAAAAGATATACATGCATGTTTAGAATTTGTATGTGCTTTATTTTTCTCAGCAACTTTTTCCATCTTCCAGCTTCTCCTAGTCCTATGCCATCCCCACCAATCAGTGATGCTGACAGTCC
This sequence comes from Megalonaias nervosa, assembly GCA_016617855.1. Taxonomy (NCBI): domain Eukaryota; kingdom Metazoa; phylum Mollusca; class Bivalvia; order Unionida; family Unionidae; genus Megalonaias; species Megalonaias nervosa. Next base: position 51,824 of record JAECUM010003789.1, read on the forward strand.
TAGTCCTATGCTATCCCCACCAATCAGGGATATTGACAGTCCTAGTCCTATGCCATCCCCACCAATCAGTTTTACTGACAGGTTCATGTGCATCTCATATCTGTTGGTTGATGTTGGAGCACAGGTCTTGAGAAGACTTTTCCACCACGTAGTCACTTCCACCTGCACTGTCGATCAGTATCTTGCCAACAACAAGAAAGCTATTGAAAATCTTAAGAGTATTTTCAACCCGTCGCAGATGGTTATCTTGTTTCCACCAAGTGGAGGAAATACCTGCTTAGATGCCTATGATATCACTCTCCTGTCTGCCCTGTTTCAGAACATTGTTCCTACACTCGGAACACAGAAAATGAACTTGATAAAATCTTTGAGAGATGACAGAAACAAAAGTTTTGGTCATGCCAGTTCATACCAATGACTACCAGACCTATTGGAACAGTATCCGTTCTACATTGATGGCCCTGAATAAGCAGTGTGGAGACCCTACTTTTGAGACTCAAATATCATCGGAGATTCAGCGCATTTATGGTAGTGCAATCCCTGCTGGATCCTACCTTGATATACTCAAAGCTTGGTTCAACAGGATAGAAACAGTTGAAGATGAATTGCAGGATATCAGATTAAGACTACAAGCACTATAATCAAAGTGAGTTGAAGGAACAATACAAAGTGACAAAAATATGCATAAACTTAAAATATGCATAAGCCATAGACTCAGAAGGAACAGTCTCTGAAACAGATCTAAAATAATACAACATAGTGCATTGCAGAAATGTGTCATGAACTGTACTTAATTAAAACAAAAATGTCACAATGTCAGTGGAATAGTTTAAAGAACAATCTCATACAAGTTAATCTCAATCAAGTTAATCACAGACATAGACACATCTGTCTTTGAACTGAAGAAAGGAAAATAAGTCATAAAAGGCTGAGCAGTAATGAATGAAAACTTTCAGAAAAGTTAGTCTTAACTAAACATGTGCTTGATCCCACTAAACAATTCCACGGAATATCAGTCACTAACATTCTTGGCCTTGATATGCAGCAACAATATTAGCATACCAACAGAAGGAACATCTGTTCACATTGAGTCAAGTCCTGACAGATTCTACATGCAGTTGCTTGAATTGAAAGAACTTTGTCATAAAGTTCAACAGTATTACTCAAGACAGATTCACATGGATTTGAAAAATCTATGAAACTCTTGGAATATTGAACAGTAACATGACTGATATGACATTCAGCACTAATATAACTCTACAAGTTTGTTCCTCTGACCATAACATCTTATTTTGTAAACCCAAAATATGTTACTGATGCCAGCAGTTTATTTGACCTTGACAGTTTGTTTCTCTGATCTTGACAGTCTGTTTCGTTGATCTTAAGTTTTTTTTGACCTTAATGGTTTGTTTCATTGACCATGACAATTTGTTTCTTTGACCTTGACAGTCTCTTTCATTGACCTTAAACCTTAACTGTTTATTTCTTTGACCTTAACAGTCTGTTTCTTTGACCTTGACAATTTGTTTCTTTGACCTTAACAGTTTGTTTCTTTGACATTTTACTTAAAAATTAGTATGCTGCTTCCTGCAAAGTCGGAATATAATTCTGTATATTTCATATCGTTAGCCATATTGTATTAAATCATTCACTGGAGACGTACCTGTTCTTGGAATACATTTTTTGCTTTTGTTTTAATGTTTTGAGTTAATATTCTTTTCTCTTACAATATAATAATTATGATATAATGAATCATGATATGATGTTGTGTTATCAAATGTGCAACAAATGGTCAGAAGGAAGGAATAAAAAATGCATATCTGAATGAAAGAAAGAATGAAAAAGAACTAGAAGAATGCATGGCTGGCTTCATGAAAGATGGAATGAATAAATGAAGAAAGAAAGTGACTGCGTCTTGATGGAAATGAAAGAGGAAGGAAATAAAAGGAAAAAATGAACAATGATTAAGAGAGGAAAGATGAAGGAAGTAGAAAAGAGAAAAAATCAAAGGAATAAAGATCATCTGAAGTGAGATAAAAATCATCTGTTTCAATATCAGTAACAAGAAAAATATTGCTACTCCGTAGCTGTCTCTTTTTCCAGACATTATGTTGAGAATTCGTCATATGACGGTTTTAACTGGAAGGTTTTGGATTACTAGAATACCCCTAGTCCAACCCATAGATATCTTGCTCATGCGGACTTCATTCTTTTATCCGGTCACAGACATTAGTGCTGCTTTAATTTACATTGAAGTGAAAGTGCCTCCACTTAAGTTGTCTTTGAGCTTTTTACGTTTTAATCGTGTGGAATTACATTTGATGAAGCTTTGTATGTTCTGTTTGAATCGAGTTGTTAAGAGTTATTTGCAAGTTAGAGTAAATATCATTGTTGAGAATTATTCTCTAATGCTATATGGTATTCAGTAATATATTCCAGTCAGTTTCGATTTTGGTATGTAGACTCATCGTTATCCTCTTTAGTGCCTTAAGAATCATTTTAATTCACATTACTTTTAATGTGACTTGTGTGATTAGGTCTCTGCAAAGCAGGTCAACACCAGTTTCCTTTTATATTTTGTGTTTAGTTACTGATTATCAATTCATCAATTTAGGAATTATCCTTCATATTAGCAATCACACCAAGCTAGGATTTTGCTAATATTAGAAATCTCCAGTTTTTGAATAAGTCTTGTTGACGTCATGTCTGAATTCACTATTATTTTGTAGTTTTATTTCCTTAATCCTCAGTACTCAGCTTAAAATTGCTTGCCCTTTTGCAATATAAAATCAGTGATTGTTTCAATTCTTTGAGATATCAGTTCTGGCTGTTATATTAGTGTAAACTTAGTCCATGTAAATACATTTTTACATAATACTGACATAGAAGCAGGATGTGGATAGGTATGGTCATAGGAAAGTCTCTTGGGGCACCCACTCCACTTACTTATCTTGCACGGGCTGTGAGAGGATATATGGTTGGCCCAACCCAAATGAGGTAGTAAACAGGTTGAAAGTAAGTCACATTCTTATGTTCGGGTGGAGAAGAACCCTTACCATTCTGTGAGGGCAGAGAGTGAGTTGTGCCTAATGAAGGATGAGGAGCACTCTCTTCCAATACGAGAGTGAGTCATGCCCTTCCTCATACGAGGTCATAACAACCTTTCAGTCCTTGGTACCCATTGTCTGCAACAGGATAAAGCCACCCAGTAAGGACAGATCTTCAGTTCAAGTCTGCTAGATATGGGAAAGGGTCTTCCAACAGATTAGAGTCACCTCACCGGACACTAGTCTATGAGAAACAGTCACCAGTTATTGGAGCCCCAACAGTACTAGGATATGGATCGGGTTGATATACCCTCAAACTGCAGTTTCATCTCACTGTCGATTGGAAATTAGAACATTGAAGGATATATTGCTCGTTTTCTACTCTCAAAGGCTATGTGGCTAGGAACTTAGAACTGCAAAGTCCATTCTCGCCAATCTAATACATAGACGGAATCTTTCTGTATCTTGTGGTCTCTATCTAATACCATATGAACCGTTGGGTGAAGCTTCTGTTGACAACATTACTCTCATGACTGTTTCTTTCTCTCATTTGCAAATCCTAACTGAGATCCAAGTCTACGCTGGGGATGACCAAGATAGACATTTTATGTCAAGATAGAGCTTTACACTTTTGTTTGGCAGAATCTAAAAGGAAAAGAAAGGATAAGAAGCATGCCCACCTCTTTTAAGTTTCAGCTGATTTTCAGCTGCCACTATTTCAAGATGGATTGCATTAACTATCAAGACAGATTATCAATCCATTACCAACTGGGACCTTTAGTTCATTAAAATTAAAGCCCATGAAGTTTGATAATTGCTGCTTCATGAGCCTATCTATCACATTCATTTCTGGAGAATGAATTTTCAAAATAGAATCGGGATATTTTGCAGTCTAATTGTAAACGTGAATGGGCTTAGAATGTTTCACAATTAAGTTTTATGTATATATTCTATGTGCAACGTACAATCATGGACATAGGTTTTCTAGGTAAACATTTTGTTTACATTATCAAACAATGACGCTACAATCATGTAACACGTTGATGTAGGTGTACATAGTACCTCCCCTCATACAGAAAAAGAATGATTTGTACAATGCAAAATTATGTAACATATGTGGCAAATGAGCCTATGATATAATAATTAAAATTACAGAGAAAGATGTATTTAATGTGTCTAATGTCATTATTGTACTCTTGCAGCATTATTCTCACCTTCAGCAACCTTTGATTTTTATTTTTCATTTTCTTAATGATATTAAGGTGTAATGTTATTGACGTGGCTGCCCCACCACCACCACCAATATTCCAAATAACAGATGCATTGCTGTGATACTCAATTCTGTTACTTGAGGGCACAGTTGCCCGAATGAGGGTCGTTGATGAACCTATAAAATTCTTAGAACAGTTATTAAACCTCTTGTTTTCAGATAATAATGTTCCATCAGGAAGTTACGGTTCATCTTAGCCCAAAAGCAGTTTGCAGAAGTAAAGAATGGAACACAAAACGATTACTGAGTAACATTTAAACTTTCTCCAACAATGTTTTCTCGAATTATGCACTGCAGGTTGACCAAAACACACTTAAAACCAACTTAAGGACTGGTGGGATATTGCCATTTCTCAAAAATCCTTTCAGCGTTAATAGCAGCTGCGGCTTCCATGATTAGTTACTAGAAACACCAAATTACGCTCAAAAACCGAAATACTCAATTATTTACATATTTTGGATCTATATATTGGTCTACATCCCAAGGTAATAATTTATAATTTATAATTGCAAATAATAATAATAATAATAATAAGAAGAAGAAGAAGAAGAAGAAGAAGAAAAACAAACTTTGATTCAAGCGATTTTCATACGAATTATTTACTTTCTACCAACTTCTTGCGATTTTCATGTAATGGCCTCACTCGGTCATACTTGATATTATTCTGTTGGACGGGAATGATGAATCGCGAATCGGTATGAACTCTAAATGAGGTAAGAATTGCCGAATTGAGTATGACAGAGAGACTTAAGTACACGAATAGAGCTATAAACAGATAAATATTAATAATTCATACATAAATTACTGTCAATTATTATTTTGCTTTCTCGTCATTATTCAAACCTATACAAATCATCATATATTTATCTTCATGAGTATTACGGTAAACATGTGTATTTCGGTTTTTTAGTGTATTTCGGTGTTTCTTCTAACCCTTCCACAGTTGCAGAAGTGTCTTCATTGGGGACTGCAAGAAGTGCATCCAGGTTGGCTCTGTAAAAAGGTGGTTAGATGACACCTATCTCGTAAATGAATCAAAAACAGGAAAAGGTCTTTGATTATCTCTTTGGCCTCAAGATCAGTCGTGGTAGGAAGGACTTTGGCTAGGTTCGCCGTTGACCATTTGGTCGCATAAGTGTTGACACCGAACTGCCTTTTATATTTTGACTCGTCCGGACTTGCACCACCATGTGAACTTGTTGATTATGCATATAGACGACAAATCACCTACCAATGTTTCTTTCAAACTCGGTTTCACCCCCATAGGCAGACATTCTGTTGTTAAGGCGTTGCCTGCACCACTCCTGCATTTATAAAATGTATAAACGTTTATTCCGTTACATTGTCACATACATAGTATGCTTAATCATATAAGAAATGGCTATTGATATTGCACCACTCAACCAGCCGAATTCGCGGCCCTAAGGAGAATCTGCCCAGTTTTGCTACACATGTCTATTTGACGGAATTTCCCTGCAGGATTGTTTGTGGCGTCCATACGGACAAGCTTGTGATTTTTTAAGATCAAACTGATCAACTTAAAACATTTTATGGGGACACTGAAGGTTTTGTTTTGAAGCTACAAGGCATTGTTGCAAAGAATATGGCTGTAATCAAAGAAATCAGGGATGTGAATGTGTTGGTGCATCTATCGATCACCAGGTTGATACAAAGGCCGCCAAGGTGCTAACAGTCATACCTTCAAAATACATGTAGTAAGTTCACAGTAAGCAGTTGAAGGAAAAAAAATTGAATTCCTAGTAAATTGTTCAATAGTTTTTTGATGTTGTCGGAGATGATTTTTATGCACATAACCTCAGGTCTTAAATGTACGTAAGTCCGGAAAATACTTGCTCAGATTAACCAGAACTAAACACGGGTGGGGTACTTTTCAGTAATAAAAGCTAGTGTCACATGTCAATGATAGTAATGTAGCAGAAGCTTGACATTTACGTTAACATGACCGTTGGTCACCAGAGATAACATTCGGTTTGAAGGACTCATCATCTATCCATACGGGTACTTAATCGAATTTATCATTACATATGAGTTACGGAATCTGACTGAGATGATGAGGTTGTACAATTTCTTATCTTGTTAGATTGGCTGAATAGAGATTAATAGCTTCACAATTATGGCATTGTAAGACCATGTATGTGCTAAAATATACTTTTATTACGGGCCAAGCAGAAATCAACCGCTGGAACCACCCTGATGTATCAATAAAAGAACTTGTAGCCAGCTTGGAATCATTTATTAGCACGTGTAATCGCTCAGTCGCAGAATGCACAACCAGTCATGAAAACACTCAGGAACTCTTTCTGCAGTGATGAAGAGTTCACTGAAAAATCCACCCCAGTTATATACCCCGTTGAAAATGTTGCATCAACACTGACTCAACCAAGAAGAGAAGGCGTTTGACTGTTCTTCATCAAGGATGAACTTGTGTAAGTGTTTGGGCAAAAGAACGATCGTTTCAGAACTTATTCAATGACGTAAGTAACATGGTTTTATAAGAACGCAAAGCAATGCATAATTTAAATATTCCCCGAAAGACATTTTCTATCATTGTATGACAGTTGTATTACTTAAAAAGAATAATTGATTAGAAACGTGTGTGTGTTGCACCTGAAGATGCCTATTATGTTGAACAACCATACTTCGTGATCACATTATTGATAGAAGAACGATCATAGTCCCTGAATATTAATGACTTGAGAAAACGAGAAAATTATTCAAGCTGAACGAGATCAACATGAAATCACCAAGAGAGCTGCTCAACACGTCAAATAAGAAAGCATGTTTATAATTGTAGAGGACATTTGCGTAATTGTCGCATCAACCACCATTTTCCTGGGCATGGCTGGAACTGCAACTACGGCAACTCTTACAGGTATACGTACCAGAATTGTTTTGGAGCTATATCGAGAGTTACCGGTGAGACTGGCTGCGCAAGTAAAATAAACTCTACAGCTACATTTGCGAATACATGTTCTATTCAGAACTTCTCATGGCGGCACAAAGCAGTCTCAAAACAATTTCAAAGTTTTGCTCTATGGCTATTGAGGATAAAACAATTACCATGGCAAAATTCGACGTTGTGTTGACGGAAATGGAAACTTATCGGCGATTCCGAGCATATACGAACCGCAGGCAAAGTAAAACAGGTGGTGAATTTACAGGTAGTTGAGTCAAGCAATTTTCTTATTCTTCGTATTAGATAATAGATATCCACACCAGCAGCCAGACACTTGGTGATGCTATTAATTTTTATGTTGAAAAGCGTCACCGATAAAATACTGCCCTGGGGCACAACCATCTCTTGATCGTGCATATCAGAGAGGGTGGAGCCCACTCGTACCTTGAATTCCCTGTCTGAGAGGAAGTTTGATATGAAAGAGGGCAGACGGCCTTTTAGACCCAGATCGTGCAGTCATTTAGTATTCCGTACTTCCATGTTGTGTCATAGGCCTTTTCCAAGTCAAAGAAAACCGCTACTAAGTGTTCCTTCTTGATTAAAGCGTCGCGAATAAATGTCTCCAGTCTAACCAGATGATCATTGGTACTACGACCATATCGAAAGCCACTTTGGAGAGGAGATATTAAATTGTTGGTTTCCAAATACCATACAAGCCGAGAATTGATCATTCTTTCCATTGTTTTGCATACGCAGCTAGTCAGTGATATGGGTCGATAGTTGGTAGGATCTGCGCTATCTTTGCCTGGTTTGGGAATTGGTATTACTCTTGCTTCTTTCCAATTTTTTGGTACATTGCCAGTAATCCATAAATCGTTGAAGATTTCCAGAAGAACTGTTAAGGATGGTTCTGGAAGGTGTTTCAAAAACTGGTAATGTATATCGTCAGGCCCAGTGGATGTATCATGGGCCTTATTCAAAGATTCCATACGCTTCGACAATGAAAACGGTTGGTTCTCACTCTCTGAGTTATTCGATGTGAATTTCAACCGTGTTTTTTCTTTTTGAGCTTTTAATCTTCGGAAAGCTTCTGAATAATTAGACGATGAGGAATTTTTAGAGAAACAATCAGCAAGTACATTAGATATTTCATGTTTGGTATTGAAATATTTGTTATTTAGTTTCAGATGTCGGAAAGAATTGTATTTTCCCTTTCCATTTATTTTGCGGATCGTGTCCCAAACTTTCTTTATAGAGGAACGAGAATTTAAAGTTGAAACATATTCTCTCCATGATGCTATTTTACCTTCTTTAATCGTGCGGCGAGCTTTGGCCCAAATAATACGGTACTGAGTTAAATTTTCAGCCGTTGAACGATTATTAAATTTTTTCAGTGCTTCTCTGCGTTGTCTAATGGCTTCTTTACATTCTTTTGTCAACCACGGTTTTTGGGTTCTTTTACAGTTCGGTGAGGACTTAGGAATGCATTCTTCTGCAATCTCAATTAAGACGGATGTAAATTGTCGAATAGGGTCATTCTCGTTTAGGACGGTATTCATGTTGAGCCTAGCTGTACAAAGTGTTTCAAATTTGGCCCAGAAAGCCTTCTTTAAATTCCACTGTGGAATTGCGTTGCGTCATCAATTGTAATGTTGGTGTTCTTAAGAGAGATTGGAAAGTGATCACTGCTGTGAAGGTCATCGGCGACCTTCCAATTATAATCCAAGAGTAGTGAAGGAGAACAAATTGTCAAATCGATACACGTGTATGTACCCGTTCCTGGGTGTAAGTATGTCGGAGATTTGGTGTTATGTAGGCACAAATCGTGTCTAGTAATGAAATCTTCAACCTTTATGCCCCTGTCGCATATGTAGTTTGATCCTCATAAAATGTTATGGGCATTAAAATCACCGAGTAAAACAAATGGTACAGGAAGTTGTTGAACAGGAGCTTCTAATTCATTTGGTAGTAGGTTGGTGTTTGGTGGTATGTAAATAGAACAAAAAGTAATCACTCGATCTAGAGTGACACTTACAGCAATAGCTTGCAAATGTTTGTTTAATGGGACGACGCTATCAGGGGCACTAATGTTCACAGCAATAGAAACTCCTCCTGAGGCTCTGTCAACATTCTGAAAGTAGGTGTTAAACAGGGAGTAGTTGTTAAGTGTTATGTTATCCGTATCTTTTAAAAAAAAGTTTCCTGAAGGCATATTATTGCAGAATCATATTCGTTTAAAAGCAGAAGAATATCATTGTAATTGGCTTTAAGTCCTCGACAATTCCATTATATGATGGTGTTCATTAAAAGTTTAGAGTGGAGATTTTGGAGCTAGGTTAGACTTTCGCGGAGAGAATCTGTATGGTTATTTCTCTGGAGGAAGTACGTGGATGATTTTTTGTTAGGTCTGGAGCTACTTTGAGAACATGGAGCAGTATCTTCTGCATCCATGCTCTCAATGTCCCCAAATCTGTTATAGAGTTTGATGGGGTCATCTGACCCCTTTTGCTGCATATTTCCTTGAGATCTGTTTTTATTCTTTGGTGATTTCGGTGGTGGGGTATTATTAAAAGTTGTTTGGGTAGATGCCGTGGACTTTTGTGCTTGGTAATGGGAGGGTGTTATAGCGAGGTGTTGACTCGGGTGGATCTGTCTATGTTTGAGCGTCCTTCGTTGCTTTGGGATTGTTCTTCACTACAGTGGAGAAGGATGGGCCAGGAAGGGATGCTTTTGCCTGTACAGGCTTTCTGCCCTCTGGATAGGGAATGTTAGCTGTGTATTGTACCCTCTGCATTTCCTTCTCCTGTTTCCAGGTATCACAATCCTTGGAACTGGCGTGGTGCTCCTTTCCACAGTTGACACAATGCGGAGTTCCTCTACACTCCGATTCCTGATAAGAATGGTCTCCGCATCGGCCACATATTTGGCTTCTTGAGCAGCGATCTTCGTGATGGCCATATTTCTGACATTTATAGCATCGAAGGCAGGTTAGGTATGTAAATCTCAACCTTCACTTGCAAAAAGCCAACTTTGACCACTCTGGGTACTGTTGGTTTGTTGAAGGTGAGTACAAATGTGTTGGTGTCCTGCAGATTGTTGTTACGTTTAATTCGTGTTTTGCGAACTGCAGTAACACCATCGTTTTTCATCCCTTCAATGATATCCTGGGGCCCCGAGTGGCCGAGTGGTCTAAAGCGCTCTCCGTTACGGATCACTGCCATCTCACCTCTGTCTGCGTGGGTTCGACTCTAGGATTCGGCGAATGTGGATATGTGAGAAAGCTTTCCAGTAGCTTCTCGTGGGTCGGTGGTTCCTTCCGGGGATTTCCCGGTTTCTTCCTCCACCATTAATACTGGCCGCCATGTATAGCCTATCGTGTGCTGAAAAATGGCGTTAAGCCCCACAACAACAACAACATCCTTGTCGCTTACTCCAGTCAAGTCCCGACAGCGAATCACGCCTTTGGACGAGTTGAGTGTTGTGTGAGCGAATGAGGTCATGGAATATCGAAAAATATTTTCATTTTCCGTATATTCTCTGTCTGACCCCGTCGCTCACATTCGACAAGTAGGCAGCCCGATTTCAACTTTTTAACACGTTTTGGTCTACCAATCAATCCCGTAATTGTTTTTTCAATAACAAACGGAGAGAGCTAGGCAAGCGGTTTTGAATCGTCTTTAGATTGTATAACCATGAAGCGTGGAAATGAATCCACACCACATGGTTTCTCACCCGAGTCAGATCCAGTTTTGGTACGTGTGAGTTGATTTTTTGGGAAATATCCATGTTGGTATATTTAAAATTCAGCACCCGTGCTCCCCGTCCACCAAGGAGCTCAACAAGGGGACACTTTTCAAGTGCCAGGGATTCACAGATGTTATACTCAGTAGGCACATTCACCTCCTGATTCATCCTGTAAGACATGCTCAGTCGGTAAAATTACCTCCCAATTGACCCGTTGAGCCACCGCCTTCTAGGAAGTCTTCTAAGACTTGGGAAAGGGAAATGTAAAGGGATAGAATGTAGGGGCAACGGTGGTATCAAGAGAGATACAACGAGAAAGATAAAGAAAGTGAATGAGTAAATAAAGACCTCCTAGGGCTCGGTGTGACCAGCTGATTTGTCGAGAACGGGCCCATCCCGACTACCCGACTAGAAGAAGTAGAGGCCAAAGTAGTGTACTGCATCGGAAAGCCTCTGCTCAACTACCAGGATCCTTTCCTCCTCCGACACGGGTCGCAACCCACGGCAAACAGGTTGCCTCGAGTAACTGAATTGATTTATGACCTTTTAATTGAAAATATTTGCATTACTTCTACGCCTAAAACCCAGCAATTATATGAGCCTCAATCATTTTTGCAATTCATTTTATTTTTATGTTCCTCAAGTGTAATATTTTTATGGGTATGGTATTCATCTAAAAGGAAACTAGAGGAGATTGGTCAAATATTTTTGCATCAGAAAATGATTGTGGTAGAACCAGTGTTGTGAAGTAATTATTATTCCATAGTTATATAGTATGATTTTTTATGCACTTTTGTTTATGCTAATTTTTTAAGACTTAAGTTTTTATCACATTTTCTTAATCATTCCTCCACATCAAGAAAAACTGGTTTTGGACTGACCTAAATTTTTACTTGCCTACTAAATCAATATGTTTTTCTAGCAATTACTGAAATTAGAAATTACACATTTGGTTTCCAAACAGTGGGAAACATGTCCCAAGGTCAGGATAGAAGCTACAGTAACTGAATTGATTTATGGTTTGTTAATTGAAAAGGAGAATCATATTATTCCTACCCCCAAACAGGAAAAATAAAAATAAACAAAACAAGTTTGTTCAATCTATTTATCTAAACACTGCATATTTATTGCAATGGCACATTTTCTTTCTCTCATTAAATGATAATATCATAACTTTATGCACTTACTGATTATAACAACAGAACATCATAAATATTTACAGATAAAAATCTTTTATGCGAAGGACAACCTGCTTGAATATAAGTACCACTACTATGACTACTACTACTACTACTACTATTAAAAATACTACTACTAACACTACTACTACTAATAATAATAATAATAATAATAATAATAATAATAATAATAGCATTAATAATAATACTAAAAGAATGTCCGTCTACCTATTTTTCTAGTGGAAACAAACATGGATTGTGGGGGAGTTGGCACTAACCATAAAACATATCAAGCATACAATATATTCAGACCAAACAATTCTGAAACAGGAACATTTGGGATGTAACATGGCATAATGGATGACACAAGAATTTATGGTATAAAAGAATAATTATGATAATTAATACATAATAAGCCGAGTTGTTTCTTTTTAGATACTGTTCGTAAAATCAGTTTCTGGCTCCATCCCTATAAGAACTGATCATATGGAATTCGCAGGCTCTTTGTATTATTACAGACTAAATATGACTGCCAAAGTTAATACTTGCAAATGTTTGAAAAACACCCAACAAATGAGACTTAATGTCAGATATGACAATTTGGTGAATGGTCTAAAACACTTCAAATGCTGCCATAAAAGGCCCACAATCAATTCAACTTCAAATTCCATTAAAATCAAGATCTCACAGACATTGTGTTATATGTAAAAGACGATATGGGTATCAAAATCATCCTGTTAATGTCCCAATATGTGCCATAACTCTGTCTTTTGCGGAGTGTAGTATTTTTGTAAAGTCAAATAGTCGATGTTGCAAATTCCATTTGGAAATCTCCTACTTCACTAATGAATCCCTGAGATCTATCACTGCAACAAAAGAGTTTGAAAACTTTTCAAGAACAGATATTAAATGACTTTTACAAAATGTGCGTGAGCTAATTAAAACAAAGTCATATCTTAACTTTGATGTTCGTTCTTCCTTATCTGATGATGACTATTTCCACATTTTTTGGCTTGAAAATAAATCAATTCCTGCAACCCAATAAGGTTTAAATCCTGGATGAAGAGAACAACTTGCTGAATAAGCACAAATTGTACTTCAAGATGTATGCATCCATCTTGGAAACTGATTGAATTCCCCAGGATATCAGTTCATTACCTGCGTGACATCACTACGGGCATTTATCACGTCAGACAGGCTCCGAAGTATACAAATGAGCATCTCACAGAGGATGGGCACTTTGAAGTTATGGCATGCATAGATTTTCCAGGTCTGTTACATGTAAAAATCCCGTCTCGCCACTCCCAAAATAAAATCCATTCGCTGTGGATCCAATACAAGCTGAAATATTCCATGGACTCCATCAAAGGATGGTATTGTACCTGCAAGGTTGGTGCTCGAGTTGTTGGGTGTTGTGCCCATGCATCTAGTTTCCTATGGTTTCTTGGCTGCAAAAGATGGGTAAATGATGAGTTGACAAAGAAAGCATCACTAACTAGTCATCTTAAGGATGCATCATCTATTCCAGAATGTGAATATGACAACGGGGAATCAAATGAGGAGTTATGTTTCTACACTGTCACCACTACTTTCATCAGTTGTCATCTAGCTCCTTTATGTTTATATGACAAAAGATAATTTTGTATAATTTGAACTGTCATCCATATCATGATGTTTCCATTATTATGTCATCTTATTTGTGCTATTGAGGAAGAGAGAATGATAATACATAACAATTGACAGGTTAAGGCTTTCCAGGGCCCTCATAACTGAAAATATTATAGTACCCCACCCCCACTACTAAATATGAAATTTAAAAGAAAAACAAATAACAGAAGCTAAAACAGGCTGGAAAATGCCAGTGCTGCCACCATTCCAAATTATAATACTCTTACATGCAGATCGACATGGTCATATATAATTCATTCAATTTTATCATCAGCAAATAATTAAAAAAAAAATCTGGTCCCCTGTTGGGCTGGTGCCCTAAGCACGTGCTTAGTATGCTTAATTGGTAATCTGGCTGTGTATACCACATTCAAATGAATACAGAAAGGTATATTTTTAAGACATACTCATTAATAATTTGACTTCTTATGTCCATGTTGGCCTGAATAGTTTATTGTTAATGCTTTTTATTCTCTCTGATGACAGTGTAGTCATTGCACGTTCTGTCTGGTCAGTGAATCTAAGACGGGTCCAAGGTTAAATTCACTTTTAAAATGGCAATTACAGTAACAGTTGCATGTCTCAACTGTACAGACGGCAGGAGCGTATCACCCCTGGGTCATATTGTGGGTGGATGAGTAGGGACATTACAATCATTAGATTTGCTATTACCGGTAGTTTTCGTTAACTGCTACCGTTAGGTAATATGTGTTTAGTGAGTGCATTTCTTTAACCAGATGCTTCGTCACTTCTTGCTCGCATATATTTTCGTTTTAACACTTCTCTGAACCTCCAGTTATACAGAAAGCCTTACGGCGAGATATTCGCATGATTTTTTGCGTAGGAATAAGGACAAGCATGTCGGCCTACATGAATAGTATACAGTACTTAAAATATTTGTGCACAAAATTTTCCTTCGAAACCTCTATTAAAGTATAATAGTCAATGTAATAATGTGACTAGCTTTACTGTAATGGTATATATGAACACATATTCATATAACGTTATTCTATTCGTTAAAATTTTTCTATACGTTTTTGAATGTCTTCATTGCCCCCATTGAGGGCACCAGTTTTGAGTCATTAAAAAGAACTGAATATAGGCCTACATGTGCAAAGGAGGAGGAGGAGGGGAGAGAGAGAGAGAGAGAGAGAGAGAGAGAGAGAGTATAGTCATATATAGTTACTTTAAACAATGAAAAGGTAGAGCAATACTTACTTTGACACGTTTATCATCCAAGTTTATGTGCAAACTTGTTCCCAAAAATTCCTTGGAAGTTGTATTCAATCTATAAATCCCGGAATCTTGCACGATGTAAATCACCATCTTTTCAGACTATAAGTGCTGGTAAATATTATTTGCAAAACGAATAATAAAATGATTATGTTGCCATCTGTTCATTAATAGGTATATGTTCTTTATAAACGAGTACATCGTCTCATTTCACAACTAACTGTATGCAGTCAGTGTAGGCCTAATGCAGTATTCCCGGGCTGGTTTAAAAATAGACGCAAAAGGTCTAGAGAGTACAATACCTATAGTCTGTTTCTTTGTTGTATTCTTCAATGCCATTACTTCTAAAACATATTTCACATTTTTCAGAAGTTCATTAAAAGTGTTGAACCAATAGTGTTTTCTCTCTTACTAATGTCCATATTATATATTTACGGATGAATATACAGTTTATAAACAGATTATAGTATGACTATAGGCTACCTTAAGGGGTATGGAAGACAATTTATTTTTTTCTTCTTAAGATAGAAACATAGTAATGTGTGTGTTATATAGCCATAAAAATAAAAAGGATAAAAGTACATAAATACATAAAGAACACTTGTCATTTCTAGTGAAGGTAACACACCCATGTATTTGGCTAAGAAGCGAATGTACAGGCCCCTGTTAATGCCTCCTTTACAGTCATATTCAATAATATCAAACAATCATTTAAATAATTCAGTAATATTAAACATCATTCAATAATATTAATCAATATTTTATTGAGGAACATTTTTTGTATTTTGTGATTAAGTACCTTTTATGTCATACTTATTTTAGACACATTTTTCAGTTGACGTATAAGTTCGATATTCTATTTTTGTCTACGATGGACCATTTTGGAATAGTTTTAGAAACTAAACTTTATTTATAGAGTTTTATAACCCTTAAAATAATACAAATGCATATTGCAGATTTGAAACGGAGTGAATAGCTCATGGTAAAGCAGTATCTATGAGAAATAAATGGAAAAGAGACTACTTTTCATGTCTTTTTTGATAGTGTTTTGACACCCTGTAACCATGGGAACGGACACGTGAACACAAAACTGATGTCAGAATAAATGTTAACCACCTCATATGTACAGTATACATTATATAAGGGCATTTGGAGAGGGGGTAGAAAATGGCCCTTATTCAATATAGTCCTTTTCATACAAAATTTACAATTCAAACTGACAGATGTTAGATAGCAAAGTTGTATAATTCCCATTTTGATGGGACCACTGTCACGTTTTGTAGCAAAAATGCATTCCATTTCAATGTCGATAACTACAAACAGTGACACTGTAATAGAAAAATACAGCTTCAGGTTAGCTCTACCTTACTAAACAATGGTGCTGATCTCTCTCACAAGGACCTAAGCGATGTCTGTGAGGCGCTATGTTCCAGTGTGGTAAAATGAACTAATCACGGTCACTTGTGGCAGGTACATTGCATATGTCCTTATGAAACTTGGGTATTACCACCTAACTACTGGAGAGCATTCGAACTAATCCAACATATCCAACTTATTCCAGATACCAGGCTAGACCTGAAAAGATATAATGTGTTTCATGTAATTGTATAGATCAGTACGATGTAGGTAAATGAAGTTATGATGTGCTAGATATGGAGATTTCAAAATGACATTAAGGATGAAAACACTGTAAAAAAAACATTAAAGCTGACCTAGTGACACTCAGAAATGTGAAACAATGGGCATGTAATTAATTGACTATTCATTATCAGACTATAAGAGGTTTCTATCAGTATGTTTATGAGACTATATTCAGCCAAATTAAATAACTAATAAGGTACACTGCTTATTATACAGTTCAAGGCCGTGTGGGAATGGTGAGGTTAGATCATTTGTGCAACAAATAGTATATACTTCTATACAAGGAAGTTAGGTGACATGTACTAAATTAAAATATATTAGCGTAAGTAAGATTATTCATGATAGAAACAACCATTTTGGGTATTGCAAGTGAACACAGCCAATTTTGTGCCTAACAGATCAACCATAGATACCAATAGATCCCATAATATCAGTTAAATGTAAAATTCTTATCCCCAAAACTTGTAAACAAGGATGGACATTTGCATATGTGGGATATGTACCATGTACTTATTAACTTGCAAACATAATTCAAATGATCTGTCTGAAAATGTCTAGCTTATTTTTGAGAGTTAACAATTATTACGTTGAATGGTTCACTGGAATGTGATATCAGCTGATGCTACAATATCGCACTTTGTCAGAGTACTAAATTAAACTATATTGCCATACATAGCAAATTCATCATGGAGATAACATTTTGGTACATCTTAAGCGCATATAGTCACAAACGTACCGTACAGATCAACTATAGGTACAACTAGATCCTATATGATGCACTGAGTGTAAAAGTCTGATCCTAAACATTCTTAAATATATGGACATTTCCTCATGTGGAAACTGTAGCCATGATAAGATAAGTTGTACAAAGTTAAATTCAAATAATCAGTGTGTACACTTCTGGTGTAACGTTCAGAGTGTCAGTTAACACTTATTATTAGTAATTAATAATGCTTAAATTAATATGGTTTATTGGAATAGGATATCAGCTTATGCCACAATGCTGAACTTTGTCTATCAATGTCTTAACCAAATTGAAAAATAAAAAGGAATGTATTTTGTGCTAAACGTATTTCGTTATATCCAACGGTACAGTATATTTGATCCCTTTGATCTACTTTTTATGTTTCGTTCTCTGGAAGTTTAAAATGGCTTAGTAGAGAACATTAGCAAGTTCTACTATAGTGTTTCCTTCTCCATTCTCCCATTAAGTACGATATAACTGTTTATAAACAATTAATATAAAAGTCATACAAGCAGATACATATTGCTCATATAGTCACTCCATCATAAACATGTACATTAATTGATTGGACCATAATAAATAAAATAATTGACCTAAAGGCACAATATCAACTGGAAAGATGGTTTCGTGCTTTTTGAATAAAAGCATCATTCTTACTTTGAAAATGTTTTCTCTGACAGAATGTCACACATATTCACCTTGCAACTTGTATAAGGTGTATGAATACTTGCATGCTGATAACAATGAGTATCAACTCACAAACTATACATGTGCATTACTTTTCATCAATTTAAAACTTTAAAAAGTTCACTTTAATATTTGTTAGTTTATCTTTTTGAAATTTAAATTCCATAGCTCTATTTCTAATGTCAATACACACAATACGTCATAATTTCATGTGTCTAGGTTCACCGGCATTTCTTTGAGACGCTGGGCTGTAAACAAAGCAACATGCAATGGAACACAGATTTCACTTCCAGATCACCACCAAGACCTTATTACTCACTGTGCGCTGTTGCCGAAATAAACACAGACAACCAAACCATAACCTCATACTCTCAAGAATAAACAATTACCTTTAAATCCCTACCAAAAATGCATAAATATAACTCTTGTATCACTACCAAAATGAAAGAGCAAACAATGGTCTAAAAATCGACTTGAACTACATTCGTGGGTACTGAACTGGAAGTACTAATTGTGACCTAATTCCTAACAGGGTTAGAAAATTTCACCTAAATGGACAAAACTTCTATCTGTGACAAAATCAATGTCTCTTAAATACTGCTGCAACGTTTCAAGGAATTTGATCCATGAATATGACAGTTAGAGGCTATTATCTGACACCACTGTAACAGAAGCACAAACAAGTTACAAATGGCTGACTGTCAAAAATGCACAAAACTTAAAGTTTGTGTTTTTTCTGATCAAGATAAACACTTCAATTAAACTGTAATTAGTGACTAGCCTTAACACCAATCTGGAAATTACTAAAATTAAACTTGACTGTTCAACTTTCCTAGAAAATTCAATTTTGCAACATGATTCATATTTTTATATGAAAATTGTATTTAACTTAAATTTTAATGAAACTTTAAACCTGAAGTTGACAAATTTTGTTCTGTGGCAAAGTCTCTCCTTTCCTTTATCAAGAACATCAATGGTTTTCCTTATCAGGTGTGAAGCAATTAAACCAGGGCCTGTCAATAAAAGGTAACACCTGAAATCTGGTAGCATCTAAATATGCTAGCTAGGGATGCTAACCAAGACAATGATATTATTTCCACCCATGTAGGGGAGGAGCCCTCATATGTTAGGCTTCCAATAGTATTGAAGAGTTGGTGGAGTTCTTTAAAACCAAGGTAGTATGCTTTTTCCTAGTTATATAAGTAAGTGGGAGAGGATACTTCTTATAGTGTACATGCAGTTATTGTAACTGAAACCATGAAAGGGTACAAGAAGAGGAAGACAACTTTTTTAAACCTGGAAATATTCCATATAACATAGTCAGATATCTGACTGATGATACCCTACCAAGTTTCAGTGCTGCATCAGTTCCAATGACCAGCAGAATGTATGCAGACAAGTTCTCTCTCATAGTAGTGACAAAGTCGATAAATGGGGATTTCCAGTCAGTTCAGGCACCAGACTGTAATAACACACCTGGGTCTGCCAACATTCTACGGATATCGTCCAAAGCGAAACTCGACCTGAAAGAGACAGAATCAAATCAGCACGATGGGATACGTATGATCTGTATCAAAAAAGAAATGTTCAAAGGGGAAATGATATCATTCATATCTATGGTCATCAAGTCAACATATGTGAGAGACCAGTGTTCCAAATTGCCAAAGAAAGAAAATGGGGACTTGCAGGAAGCATACTATGATGTGTAAAAACTGCAGCTTTAAGTCACCAGAATATGTTGTACGAGGAGATAAAACAAATATACCTGGGCCAAATCTTACTGCTGTAAATATGATGTTTCAAGCTGGACTGCAAGATACACCAATAGGAAACACCAAGGGTAGATATTTGCTTGCGGCCACTGACATTCCACCACCTTGCAGAACATCTATGTAAAGGGCCTCCAACATTATAAGCAAAGCTACTCTGGAGCTCAATGAAATGGATATGGCAGACAAACTGAAGCTGGTCAGACATGTTAATGTCATTCGTGGTGTTCAGCAACCTGAGCAATAAATGTTGCTTTTCACGCAAGATACAATACCATTAGCTTTGTACATGAAAAGAAACCTGGTCAAAGTTCATCGCTAGCTGTTGGAATTGCCTGTGAAACTATTACAGAGAAGCAATACATTGTGGGGACTACATTAGAAAACAAGCTGTTTTGGACTGGAGCATGGCTGAAGACGAAAGGTTTTGATGTACAATGTCCAGGAGGCCATGTTGACTGCACTGCAAATCTGTCACCAGTTGCACCACATTCAGAGTATGAAATAGCAAGAAAACTAGGTTAAAAGTTTGTGCTGCAAGAGATTCTCATTAGACATGCAACAACATATGGAGATGCACAGGCTGCTGCTGGCTTTCAAGATGCTTACGACATTATACATCCAATGTGGGACGTAGAACGACTGTTGGCCTTACAGTTCAAACGGTGTAATTCTGCAATATGTAATGAAAACATATTTCTAGGAATAAGAACAAGAGAAGGAGAAAGGCTCAAACAGAAAATTGTCAGCCAAGATATTAAAGCACGCTGCAGTTTGATGTTCAAACGACTGACGGATGACATTAGTGGTGATGTTACAAAAATTAAATGTCAATTTCCCCAAGTACTGGATGCCACTCTGCACTGTTATTCAGGGAACTGCTCGAAATGTCAGCATTATTCAAAGATCTGTGGGGGAGGAGGTAATAACAGTTGGTGGATACGATCAGCATACATGGGCCCTCATCAAGTGACTCATCTTAACATGACAGAAAATGATAAGAATATCCTGCTAGAAGTTCTGAAAATGAAACTCTCCTGTGATGTTGTAGAAAGACTGCGACTGAACACAAACACACAGAAATATGTGGCTGTTTAACAGATCAATCAGTGGTCCATTACCTAAAAATGCTAACTATTCCAGAAACTTTGAGGCAAGAGTGCATTCAACAATACACAGACGCAATAACAGCCTGGGATCATCACTGAAAACAGAAGTGAAACACTTGGGAGGGAAACTTTCAACAAGGACTCGGATATCACTGGAGACAATGGATAAAGACTGCACTTACCATTAGTTGTATCAAAAACGTCCACAATCCAGGCAACGTATTCTAGCAAGATGAGGAAATATGATACAAGCCCATCTGAGGAACAGGTATCAGCAAGGCAATAAGAAGTCTGACTACTGCAAAGGACCTGTAGACTCCAAATGCGATCACTCCTATGCACAGGTTTAGCAGGAGCCAATGGACACTGCAGATAGAAAAGATTATCTTAATTCTATTTGCAAAATGACAGTGCTCAAAGACACCATGAAGAACACATGGTACAGAAGGGAAAGCTGTAGTGGGGAAATCTGTAGGTAACACAACGCATGTTATGTGCAGTTGTGTTACTTACTACCACCTGATGAGACCTATGTAGAGGTCAAAGCACTTTTTTCAGAATACGAAGACACAAATAAAGAAATTAAAAAGCAAAAAATAATAAATCATAAAAAAATTCTAAAATAAAATACCATGAATTGACTTACTAGCTGAGAGAATGAATAAATGAATCAGTCAATCAATCCATGAATCCATGAATGAAAGGAAGGAAGGAAGGAAAGAATGTATTTAAGACAGAACTGTCATGCCAGCATGGTCTAGTAAAATAAAGACCAGTCTTTCTTTTCTCCTTCTTACTCAATGCAATCGTCCATCCATCCATCCATCCATCCATCCATCTATACATCCATGCTAGACATGATTCAATCTGGATGAGGGTGGGTGTATAGGACACATCATGATACCTGTATTATTCCATATTACAATTTCAACTTTATCATGCGGTCTGGAAAGTCAGCATACCCAATGCAAGGCACATAACCTTTGCAGCACTGTCTATTGTTGTTAATGGAATGAGGTTTTAGAATCAGGTGATCAACATTCAGAAACAAATTATTGTGGCATAAATAGGATGCATCGAGCTCCTTTGGAACATTGAGACTTCTCAACTTTGCCATTAATGCCAGTCAGTGGGCATGCTTTTTCTTCCATATGTTTGTCTCCGGATCCATCTATGACAATAGTCCATATAACCAATTGAATGTTATATTTCCTGTCCATATTATACAATCACTATTATGTGCTGGCACAGAATTTAAAGATATTTTCGCTGACAGGCTTTGAAAAATCCTCCATTGCAATTTGTATATGGTGTAGGAATACATTGCTGCTGATAATAATGAGTGTCATCTCCAACAGATACCATTTCTGTGAATTTATGGGGAAAAATTCATTTGTAAACTTTTGGAGCAAAAAATAAATTAATTGTATTTTCTAATTTGTATAATCAATATACACACGATGTGATAACTGTATGTGTTTATCATTAATAATAAACATTTTATACCAATTTAAAGTTTAATCAATACTGCCCTGACGGGATCCAGAACACAATTTTAATATATATTCTCTACATTTGTTTATCAGTACTGAACTTTCCACTGTGCAACAATCAATACAAATCATATGCAAGTCTAAAATACCTTCAAAGATGACTTCACGGTGAAGTTCTTGTCATAGGTTCACCGGCATTTCTTTGAAAGGCTGGACTGCAAACAAAGCAACATGCAGTGGAATACAGATTTCAATTTCCGATCATCACCAAGACCGTATTACTCACTGTACACTGTCGCCGAAACAAAAATAGACAACCACACCATAAGCTCATATGCTAAAGAATAAACAATTATCTTTAAATCTATACCAAGAATGCCTAAATCTAACTCTTGTATCACCTCCAAAATGAGACAGGAAAAAGTGCTCTATAAATAGACTGGGACTACATTAGTGTGTACTGAACTGGATTAATTGTGATCTGATTCCAGTTGTGACTTGGTTCCATATTCCTGGTTAATGTCAAAATTCCCGTAACCCTGTGTACAATGTACGATGTAAATGTGAGGTTGTGGCCCTGTCGCGTTGTGACAGGTTTGAACAGTTCCAAGATGTACTTTGTGAAACGCGTGCACGAGTGAAATATGTTCCGTACCTACTGAAGCAAAGGTAGATTTTATTTTTATTATATATTTGTAAAGGCAAAACCGTCAATCTGCATGGATTTTCGGCATCATGCGACAATGCGATTAACAGCTGCATTATTGCTACTTAAAAATTGTATTTCTATATTTAATTAGGAAGTGTTTTCTTATAAGACACTGTATACAGTTTGTCGTAGAATATTACATTAGATGTATACGTACTATATGAGTGACAAGTATCAGCAGGTCAGGTGAGTTCAGACACTGACAGCTTCTTTGATTCGTTTAGAAAACTAATTATTAAGACGTTGATAGGTGACGTTCGCCTTTAACGTTTGGCGTTCGATTTTAGGCATTTTTTGATGGCACCGCAGTGGTTGCATACATGTCCACTATAGTGTCTATGGTTGACAGATTTATAAATCGATACATCCAAATCTGGAAAGGGAGAGAGAGGAGAATGGATGGAGAGTGAGAAGGAACCATAGAACAAGAAAAATAAAATATTTCCTAAAAGGAACAAACTAATTCTAAAAATGACATCGCCATTGTGATTTTCCAATGATATATTGCAATACAATATGATATTTATAATGAATTACTTGTTTTAAGGATATTAGTACGAATAAAAGCTATCACCTCCTGCTGGTCTGATAAAGTGTCGCTCGAAGCATTTAAACTCACAGTGACCTAATAGCCTTTCACTTCCATAGACAGCGGTGCAGACAGAACACATGCAGTAACATGTTGGAAGAAAAGGGAAAAGAGACTCGATCATTTTGCTTATGTGTATAAACATTACCGATGACAACAGAAAAAGTAATCGGTTACTGAACTGTACCAGTGAACATATTTACAACACGTACATAACAAAATCAAAAGCGCATAAAGAACAAGGAAGAGAGAAAGTTACGAAGCATACAGAGAAATGACACAGGTTTTGACAAAATATTTTGTACCCAAGAAAATATGCATCAGTAGATCATCACTGCCAGGTCAAATGGATTCGACAAGAGGGCTAGAGTGAACCTGATAAACTAACGACTGCAACTCATAGATCGAGTCAGAATAATGGATTCAGTGCAGAAACTGAGTTGTCGCATGGTAGTTTCTATACCATAAGCACGAGGAAGGCGATTTTATTGAGCTGTTTGTGGACAAACTGCGACATTTTCTGTTACCGTGGAAATTATTTAACTGAGCAAGGTACCGAGATATCCTGGTATTTCAGGTTCCATAATGGTGTGGGAAAATGAAATCTTATGCATCTAGACCTATTTACACTATCTACGAGTGTTTCCATTCGTGTCAGAACACAGGTCATTCGAGGTAGAATTGTATTATGCTGAGTGTTCATACTCGTCCCAAAAATATGACAAGACCTTATTACATCCCATTTTACTGTGCATAAAACTGTTATGTAAATTATTTACAAATGTAACTGTCATAATTCCTTCTTAACGGAGGCCTTTGCGTAGACAATTGCATTGCTTGAGGTGTGTCAACATATCTTTTACGTCTGTATATACCGGTACGTTAGTCCTATGTGTTTATCCAGTATTAAAAAATATAGACTCAGTACATGCCCTAATAATAATTTTAAAATCCCCTTATAATGAACAACCGGTCGTTTGTTACATGAACATGACACTGACACGATACTGTGTTGTCTCTGGGTCGCCTAACTTGGAAGTCTCGTTTTTCTTTGATTTATGGCATAACTCATCATGGTCATGTACCGGCATTATGGCTCTTAAATTAAATATTAATTTCATTTTTTGTTTACTAATATAGTTTAACCAAAGTCTATTTGAATGAGGTTGTTGAATACTCCGCACCTTAATTGTCTTCCCAAACTTCCAACCGGAAATTATTGATTGCTATGGACTATGTATTAGTGACCGTATATTTAATATGACATGAACAGAGGACGTAGAATCTAAACATTGCCTGTGCAGGGTAACAGGAATTTTAACAACATGGAGCCTTAGCAATGTGATATCATGGCCCTACATTCAAGCTGGTTTATACTGCTACGTATTTCTTTCCAATATATCCACGTAATTTCAACCTGTGTCGGGTTTATTACTCTGTGCCTCTATACTATGATCTTCGTTAAGAATATTGATTGATACGGAGCACAATAAACTAAATAATCGTCATTTACACGTCCCTCCATTGAATTGTTGAAATAACAGCTCTTGGAAAATTCAGTTATTAAGAGACTGGGACAAAATAAATTATATATATATATATATATATATATATATATATATATATATATATATATATATATATATATATACGCATTTGTATCTGATCTATCTCATTCTTTCATCCGTTAATTCGTCGTTCTATACACCTTTATGCCTTTATTACTCATCCGCTATTCTCATCTGTATCTGTTGTAATCGGCAAATGCATTCTTCTATAGCAATTTCTAAAGTTTACTAATTTACAGGTTTACTAAAACAATAGAATTATTAATGTTTGATTCATCCAAAATGTTGATAGTCTTCAAGATTACTCACTCAATACAAACTTTTAACAAAGTTTTTCTTTGTCATGGATATTAGCATGGTTCTGTGAGTGCTCAGCTGATTTCGGCTGTCTAGAGCATTGTCACTCATCCAATGTTATGCAGAAATAGACTCCTATCATCCTGATTCCCACTCCATTGTTTTATCATTTGGACAACAGATTTATTTGTCATTTAATCGCTGACATCAAAAGACAATTGAGGAGTTTAGCATGAACTCTTAATTACATTTAGATTGGTTCAAATGATCTTAAATAGGTCAATAAGGATTCTGAAACATTTGCCAGAAATTTGTAAAACATTTTAAATATCAATCTGCAATATCACAAAATTTAAACCAATGATTTCAAGCAGTTAACTTGCAGATTTATTAAAGTTATTCCACAACTAACAATTACATGCATACATACATACATACATACATACTCGTGACCGAACTTGTACGTGTATGAATTCTTCTATCCGGGGCGCCCATCGTGGTATATATTTAAGCAAGTCCATTTAATCCAGTTGATTCCACCCTAAAGAACAATCCCGTGTTGCTGTGCCGCTAAACACCAAATCAAACATAAAGGTCACGAAGTTATTGGCTGGAAGAGACGTTTTCGAGGGTGTATGTTAAGTTTGCAAAAGTATCTAACTCCCAATCGTTTTATCTTTACACAGTGCATACGTATAATGCGGGGAAAAGAAGTCTCCGTTTTCACAGGTTAAATAGATAAAGACTGCAGCTCTCTTTGAAAATTTAGCAAAGAATTAAAAACAAAATTGTTCAATATTTGAAATTTCTGAGGGTTTCTTCAACTTTGAAGCAATATTTGCAAAATATCTACAGTGCATGAAAATACACACTCAAGTTTTATCTCAAAATGGTTATTATTCATTAGATTCATTCTAGGATAATTCTCGGAGTCACTCAAATGTACTGTATATTTTCTGAGTATGAAGTCATAAAAACATTTTTCAAACTTTACGGGCTCTTTTCGTAATTAAAAGCCTGGGTTGTGTACTGAATACTTCATTTAGTAAGATATTAGGTCCAAGCATAACCTGTATCGGGATCGACACCCAAACCCTTCTGGTAATTTTTTCTCAGAGGACTGTTTACACCTTCTTATATATTTCTAGTAGCTAATAGACGTATCAAGAATACATGGTCATGATGCAGTTGCGTTAATAGACTTATGGAGATCAGCATGTTCATGATGCCAATATGTTTGCGTTTTATGTATATTTGTATATCACTCGGTTTCTAAATTCACACTATGGTTTTTAAATTGCAGTCTAGAATAGGCTTCAACGAATAATTTGGGCAGGAAATTGTATTCATAAAATAAAGGAACTAACATAGAAACCACGCTTATTGTTGCATGTTCGTAATGTTAATTACTTTATGTATTCCTGAATCTATGCAAATTTTGAAAGCTAGAAATTGTTGTTGTTGCTGTTGTTGTTGTGGGGCTTAACGCCATTTTTCAGCACACGATAGGCTATACATGGCGGCCAGTATTAATGGTGGAGGAAGAAACCGGGAAATCCCCGGAAAGAACCACCGACCCACGAGAAGCTACTGGCAAGCTTTCTCACATATCCACATTCGCCGAATCCTAGACTCGAACCCACGCAGACAGAGGTGAGATGGCAGTGATCCGTAACGGAGAGCGCTTGAGACCACTCGGCCACTCGGGGCCCCCGAAAGCTAGAAATAACTAAAACTATATTTGCAAATGAATTGTAGTACATGCTCAAAGTTTGCACTGTAAATTTCTGAAAATTGTAAGAATGTTCAAACAGTACGATATGTTTTCATTTTTAAGTCGATTTGCATTGTCATTTTGATTACTGTAATACAGCTTCATTACTTAAATATTTTCATACAATCTCGATCTTCACGTTTTCTTCTTACATTGGATGTGGAAAGTGCATATCGCTTGAAAGCACCGCGTGATAAATCACAAACAAGCAGTAAATGTTCCTTAATTGAATTCTACTAATCATATCTACTTCAAAGTGTATTCTTTGGCACACAAGTATTCGAAGGTAAGTGCCATTGATTTTCCATTTGTAACAACGAGATTTAATGGACCATTGGTATGAACGTCAACAAGGGTCATAAAATTTGAGATAACAGCATGATAGAAGGAAGCAATCTCTACATTGTGATTGGTGAATCATTTTCAAGCGTAGTAAATAGCATATATTTAGATAGCATGCGTTTGTTCCTTGTTAGTATTCGATTTTGATTGCGAAAAGGAAGGATCTTTTTTCAAGTGCTTTCTTCTCAAAAATCTTTTTTTACCATTTTTATCTTCATATAGCCTAAGATGTAAATGACCTGCAGCTTAAGCTGTATGCCAAACAACGCGAGATGTATGCCAAGCAACGCTAGATGTATGCCAAACAACGCGAGGTTATTTAATGTTTTCCACTTTGATAACATTAATCAATTTTAGTAATATTAAAGAATTTTAATAATATTTTAATTTTTAATAATATTATTAAAGTTTATTTAACTGAAAGACTAGTGACAAGAGAGGAAGTACTTGGAATTTCGTCCATCTTGAAGAATGTGACAAAAAGAAAGAGTTCCAATTTGGTTCAAGCTTATTCATGCAAATAACTATAATTATGTTTGTGTTTGTACTTGTCTATCTGTAAGTAGAATGTTTGACTATTTACCTATAGATAGAAATATAAAGAGTCAAACATATATTTGGTTGAAAAAATGTTGTAGCAACAAAGTTCTGATTTTTCTGAATGAACTTTTAAAATTGGAAGACAAATACTTCCTGAATTAACTAAAATACAACATGGGAGTCACAGTAGCAAGCTTGTTAGATTGTTGAGTGGTGAAGTTGAATTTATAAAGGCGCAGTGTAGTAAGCAACATTAAGACAAATGTATGTAAGTTTGTTTTCAGTCGACTGAATGCCGATAAAGCAGATTTCTAGATCGTATAAGTTATTGGTCCATTTATCCATTCAAGAGCCTGTATAGAAAAACAAAACGACGTCCGTTTAAGGTCCTATATGTAAAGAAAGTGAGGTCCATTTAAAATCCTATAGAGAAACAAAGTTACGTACATTTAATATCCTATATATTAAGAATGTGATGTAAATTTAAAATCCTATATAGAAAGAAAGTGAGGTCCATTTAAGATCCTATATGACACAAAGCTCTAACAGATATTTAGCTACCTTTGTCTCATGTTTAGCAATGGCTCATGTTAATGGTATTTGGCCAAAATAAATAATATTGGAATGTATTATTTTAAGGTCAGTATTTTATTGGAGAGTGTGAGAGAGCACCATTTGACCTTTGCCTTTACATTTCGAATGTGTTGCGTTACAAGCCTGACATTATGATTACACAGTGTCTAAGTAGTATGTTTCATCTATTACACACAGTGTCTAAGTAATATGTTTCATCTAGTACACACAGTGTCTAAGTAGCATGTTTCATTACACACAGTGTCTAAGTAGTATGTTTCATCTATTACACACAGTGTCTAAGTAGTATGTTTCGTCTATTAGGTAAAAGTGCACATTCATGGAAATGATAAATGAGACTTTCAGGTCGTATAATGCTTATATCCCAAAGGCCATCGTCGTTGATGAGTAAAATGTAAAATAATAAATACTTTGACCTGTGAATTTGACCTTGAGGGCACGACTCTGCTAATTAACACGGAAGTACATGGATTCATATATATGCAAAGTCTCAACAGCTTTTGAATTATGGTACAATTACTTTCAGAAATAAAAAGCTGAACTTTAACCTTAACCTTGAACATATGATCCTGCATAAGGTATGCAACTTCTTCCTGTCCATTCTCAACAATAATGCATTATTTTTACCAGTTTCATTGTCACAAGCTTTTCGCGAAAGGTCCAGTGAGAATGTATTATTGTGGTACCTGCATTATACAATTTGCGTAAGTTAATAGCAGTTATCATTTGAAATTAGCCATTGCTACTTATTTAACCTATAAGCTGTGATTCATTGCATTATGGTAGTAAAACTGAATACCGAAATATAGAATTATCGTGTCAGTTTATTTATTCTTTAGTTCAACCTTTTAACGAGTTGGTTTTAAGCGATATTTGTTCATACGTAGTTTATTTCTTTTTTAAGTTTACATGTATGCCCATTATTTTGCATTGCACTCATGAGCATTATAAAAATCAGTGTTTAAATGTTATATACGAACAGCTAGATGTTATCTTAATTCAAATGAAATTCATAAAACAATCACAAAAATAACAAGCGATAAAACTAATACTCAAACAGTTTTGTAAACATTTGGACAGCGTGCCATGAAGCATATCATAGCTGAATTTCGATGGGTATGTTTGTATCACTCATTTCATTCGATAACTCGATGAACACAGACAAATCTGTCCCAAATTTACCACCGATTCAAAGTTATTTATGGTTTTATCGCAAGCAACCTATGATATTTCAGCGCGTCATTTGCCATTCATCATTGAGGAAGTCTTCAAAGTTTGCAGACTTTATATATATATATATATATATATATATATATATATATATATATATATATATATATATATATAAGGAAAGCAAGCCGATGAAGACATTCTTGTCAGATAAATGAATATAATCGTTTCCACCCACATAAAACATAGGGTATTTGAATAGTTCTGTGATAGCGCACAAAAACTGAGATGGTGCTGTGTTTAAAAAGTTGGGCTACATTTTTTCTTTTCATTTCGAGTTACATTCCTACTTCATTATCCAGCACATGTTCCACTGTTGGTGAATGGGTACCTTGGGACTCTTGGAGTTCTTGCTCTGTTACCTGTGGTGGAGGAACAAGAATGAGATCGACAGGGCTTTGTTGTAATACAGATATCCACGGCCAGTGGATAAACTGCACTGCAGAGTATAATAAACCTAGTAGTGGTTTCAACTATGAATACACTAATTGTGGAGAAACTTGTGTCCATGGAATGTTTTTGACAGGCTTTGGTTGTAATTGCTCTCCGGGCTATACAGATTCATGCTGCAGCACAGGTACTAATAGTAAATTTTTATATCAAAATTAATAACAAATTCAACGCTTCCTTTTGTGTTTCTCGCTGTCTTCTTTTCCTCTGTTCTATAATTGCGATTGATTAGCAATCAGTGAGAGTTTAAACCGCTTAGACTAACTAAAACTAGATTTGCACTCCTCGTCGTCAGTTCTAATTTTGCACAATCTATTGCCGGATCCAATGCACATGACATCTCTCTCTCTCTCTCTCTCTCTCTCTCTCTCTCTCTCTCTCTCTCTATATATTAAATAAACTGACAACGAGCAGTGCAAAACTAGTAACTAACTAGTCTGAGCGCTTTCGACTCTTAATGAGTCTTTTTCAAAGGCAAATACAAAACATAGACAAGACAAACAAATAAAACACAAAAACCGTTGTTTGCAAAACTTTACATGGCTGTTTCTACAGGAATTAAACCTTTAAATGTATTATGTTTCAGCTAGTTTATTTCTACTTATTGCGGATGCTTGAAAATATTTGTATTGACCTAGAAATCGACGAGCCGTAACGACATCTGTTGTTTTATGTAAGTTTATGTAAGTGGACATTACATCCCGGATGTTTTATTGTCATAGTAATAATTATAGGCTATTAAGCAAATTTAGAGAATTGTTTAAAAGAAAATGTGTGGGCCGCAAAAAATAAATAATTTCATGTGTGCATGGCTGTCTTTTGCTAGTTTTCTTGGTTTAAACCGCTTGGTTTCAATGTTCTAAGGCGGCGTATCCAGTAAGATTCCTTTTATTTCCTGGTTTCGGAACTCCAGTTGGGGTTGTGAGCAATTGCAATAAGTGTTGTATCACTGAAAGTGTGGCCAGGGGAGAGGACGTGTTCTTTGTCATTAAACCAGATCGATGAAGGTTGATCCTTCTGTGTAGCTTTTCAGTTTCTTCCACATACTGAAGGCTACAGATGTTACATGTGATGAGATAAATTACATTCTCTGTTTTGCACATTTTGTTTGGACCATGTATGTTTAGTTTT
The DNA here is from genome assembly GCA_016617855.1 of Megalonaias nervosa. Classification (NCBI taxonomy): domain Eukaryota; kingdom Metazoa; phylum Mollusca; class Bivalvia; order Unionida; family Unionidae; genus Megalonaias; species Megalonaias nervosa. The sequence goes on from JAECUM010003789.1 coordinate 83,549, forward strand.
TTTTCTAGTCACTGTGCTAGAAAATGTCCTGGTCTCTATCATATGTTGACAGGTTTTGCATCTTTTATCGCCACAGGGACCAGATTGACTAGGGTGGTCTTGATTAGTGATTGGCGTTAGCTTCGCCCTGACTAGGATGTCCTTGAGGTTTTTAGGTCTCCGGTAGGCTACTACAGGTTTGTCTGGGAGGATTAACTTTAGTGCATCCGACTTGTCCACGATGGGCCAATGTTTCCCGATGAATCACCGTATTTTCATTGGTCATTGATGGAGACATATATATATATATATATATATATATATATATATATATATATATATATATATATATATATATATATATATATATATAAGATCTAGCCGATTTTTTAAAACATTTTTAAGAGAACATTTCTGCAGTGATGTAATTAACAGATATATAATTAACAAACAGTTTACGACACTGGGAAAAAGATTAACCAAACATTTTTTTCTCAAACTTTCTATATCACAATTCTATGTAAAAGTATGTGAACAGTCTTTAGTTTGTTTCTTTGCTTCTATTTTCTTAATTATATATTTGTCGAACATTGTGTATAATATAATTCAAAATCTTCCTTTATGTGGCCGAAGATCAAATTTTTTCACTACGTTTTGAAAATGAAGAGAACGTATTTTGAATCAAAAGGCGTTTTGTTTTGCAATGAGGCAACAATAAGCTAACCTTCTCAAAATTGCATTTAATTTTTAAATTGTTAAATGACGAACTCGAGAAGATTTTATTAATTGTCTAAATTCTGGTTGATTTATGATGACTTCTTGATAGTGAGGTTTATGATATATTTCATAATGTGATATGCATATGTGTCAGTGTGCGAAAAAATGATATCGCCACAGTGGCGACAAACGTGGTATCGTGGCATTTGCGTTATCACCTCTGGAACTACTTTCTCCCAATTTAGGAAATGTATCTTCCGAAATGTTTCCTATTCAACCTCATATTTCCGTATCTAGGCCAAACTTATTTTTTGTTACTTCTTCTATTTTTTACTTCTCCATTGCCCCCCCCCCCCCAACTCGAGACAACAAGCAGGTTTCAGGTGTTAACTTACTTAAAACAGTTTTCCACATGCATCATGGAAAATATCAGTGATTGAACTAAGATGACCTCTCTGTATTCGATATTCATTGTCACCTATCCCTGCAACTCCTTTTACGTTATACGATATACGATATCGTTCATAGGAAAAATCTCTTGATTAAATATAATACCAAAAATTGCTTCATTAGTTACTTTGAGTCTCATGATCATCGTCATGTTTGGAAACGACGGAGAAATCGGAAATAAATGAATGTCGATTAAATTCCCAGTTTAGATGACTACGTGTACGAAGATTCTGCTAACGAAGTTAGGTGGCTACTGAAATTTTTGGGTACCGTCTGCTACCGAACTAGGCAGTAAGCTTGCCAATGCAACATAATTCACGTCTGAATGCAGAGATGATCCAAATAAATAACCAAACTGACAACAGGTAATCTCGCAATAGTAATGATCTTTACTTTAAAGATGCTACGCTCTGGAGTCAGTCGGATGCGACCTCTCTGGAGTCACTCTATTATACTTCTACCTTAATGACGTTACTGGACCATTCCGCCAAAGAAAATACGTTTGTTTTCGCATGAAAACAGGTATTACTTTGACAAAATTAAATATGTTGAAACCATAGCTTTGGGAAAAATGTTTATAAATATCACTGTCCTACATTATTATTAAATTTTGGACTTTCTTTTACTGATGTAGTAATGTATCTGATTCCCTGCATTGGCACTGCATGGAGAATAAATTTCACATAATTCGACGTTTTCTGTTTTCCATAAAACTTATGAAGAACAACGTATCTTTATTAGATATCGTGGAGAGAGAAAATTTCGCCAATCGTAACAACACAATATTTCGATTTCACTTGTTCAAAATGTCCTTATATTTATCCCAAAATTTTGATAACATCTCTCTATCAATTTTTGCACGGAGAAAACTATTTCGCTTGCTCTTGTACAGCACAAAAACATTTCTAGATTATTTTGTGTCGCGGTAATCGGAAATTCTCACACAATTACCCCAAAGTCTCATTCAGAGAGTCAAAGTTATTCGAATCGCATCATAAAGAGACGAGGACACTCCTATTACCCTTCGAAGCTTACATGTTCCTTCTATATGTTCAGAATCGGGCAGCAATCGACCGACTGGAAAAGGATTCGTAGTCGAGATTGCACAATGTTTATTTCATTTCTTTTTCTTCTCTGATTGACATTGCTCGCAGTAAATATTATTGATGTTACAGTTCGAAACTATAAGTGAAAACTACTGTTATGTAAGAATTGACTAATAATATTAAAATAGTTTTGCAAATTGAGAGTAGATTTAAATTTTTTAAGTTGTCGTACGAATCTTGCATGATATTAGCAAAATTCTATAATTCTTTTTTTTTTTCTGTAAAACACGTATCCACGCCCTTTATCCTTTTGAGTAAGCCAGGCAACTTTAGAAGTATTTGAAACTTATGTAAATTATCCCATTCCCCAGGCTAACCCTCCCCAACACCACTTCCACCCAATCCCCCCAGACGAAATCGAACTTAAAACTGAATGTACAATTTGAACGCATATGACTAAAATTTGATGTTTCTAATTTAATCGCGTTGGAGGTGTTTAACGGACGTTACACGCGTGCGTACGGAAGGAATATAACAATATCTCCACGTCTTTAAAAGCGAACTACTAAAACTGTAAAGTAGTCCACATACATCAACCCATACGTCAGCGGTATGGGGCTATAAAAAATACGACATAACAAATCACAACATTTCCATGGAAGAATTAACAATGACTTGTAATATGAACATTTATTGAAGTCGCTATGCCGACTATGGAAAAATCTACTCTCTTGTCATCTTGAATTGAATCATTATGGAAGTAGAGTGTAATTTGTGTAAGCTCTATAGGATTAACGTTTATGAAAATTTAACATTGTTGGTCAGTATTGGGATTTAATACACTTGATGTCATTTCAGAAATTGTTGATCCATGACGACATTTGAAATTAGAGCTTATTTACTAGCCGTTCTAGTAGACTTCTTATCAACTATATTTCTGAGTGGACACTTCCATTCATAAACACAATGTTGCCGAAGTGGCTGTAGGAATATGTTCTAGATTTATGCATAAAGCATTACCTGTACTCAGATTATGTTTGCGTTGTATGTAACTTTACATATGTTGCAGTGATGCTCTAAATAGTTGTAATCAAGGGAAGCAACCAACTGCCACAGATTTAAGCAGAAACTAAAAGAAAAAGAATATTTATTAAAATGCCTCAAAACAAATATAATATTACATCTAAGAAACTTGTATCGAGTCCGGAATATATTAGTAACACAATATGTTCTAGAGTAATATTTTAGTCCTGCGCTTTAGAAGATATTGTTACAAGCCAGGGGTCTTTGCTTGACCGAGCGGTGTCAAACCCTGGCGCGATTCCCGCTAGAAGTCATATGTTTACCCCAAATTTCCAAAGACTTCTATACAACTTCAGTTGCAAGTTAGAAAGTCCGACGCGTCCATTCTATACATAAATTTTACTCTAATCAATGTAAAACCACAGATTTCCCAACTTGCCAAATATCTATCAACCGCACCTTTGCATAGTTTCCCTTCATCAACTTTTCGTACCGTCAGCAGTTCACGCCGTAAGAACTCTACAAATATCCCCTACCACAGGGAACTGTTTTAACTACGCCACCTTAGGCCAGTCAATCCATGGTTCCAAGGCACATTACACCAATACAACTACATCACATTTGCCACCATGGCGACATAAACGGTATCTGCAGAGTCCCTTCTCATTTATTCCATTGTGTAATTTACCGGTTTCCTACCGTAAATACTGCCACTGCAGTCACAACACCAAGGTACACTACTAGATTTTATTAAGGACTACATTATTCCAGGGACAGTCATGCGGTTTGGGTCTAATTCGCTACTCACTGACCATGGAATCATGGAAACTCACTAACACTTTCTCTCCGTGACGTTTGCTCCTAATAATTGGCTAATTATTTCGGGCTACGGAATATTTCCATTGCACCGAATTCCAATAATCAAACAAGTAAAATCACACAATCTAAGAATTCCTTAAACGGGGCGCTATAACCAAATGCGCACCTCCAAAATTTATTGCAATATGATATCATTACTATACAGTTAGTACGTCCTTGTGTAATCTCCGTGAAACACCTCCTACGCAATTAAATCAGGTACATCTACCTACACAGCCAACATAATCTGCGGTAGACGCAATGTTTCATATATACATATAGTATATAAGGATGCAGCATTGAGTGTAACAAAATGAGAGTGACCACTAACAAATACATTTGACGCCAAGTCTCAGGATTTACTGATTTTGACAGGAAATGGATTAAACTCTAATGTTGTCATGTCCTCAATCATCATTGACCTAATACATCTTCACTTTGATTGTCATTATGTGTGTTAATTCCCTATAGTGTCCCACAGTGATAAATTTCTGAAGAACCTAATACCTTCCCACAATGTTAAATTTATGTAACTGCTATAGTAACCCACAATGGTAATCCTATGGACATTTTTAACATTAGATTCCCTTTACCGCCATAGTGAATATTATAAGATGCCGGACATTAGATTTTCTCATGACAGCCATACTATCCCATTTACTACCATTGCGACTCAGTAACTACTAATACACTTAAATTTATTTATACCTGGAGGAATCGTTCACATGCAAATGATGAAGTTCTACACGGCTTAAAAATATGAAGGTGTTTGACCTGAATCGAGGTTATGGTATTGTCTATCGGTCCCTATAATTAATGGTTTATGTCAAGAATAAGGAACCGATACATTAGCCAAACAAGCCCCTGTACCACTAATATATAACCAAACAAGAGCTGCAACAATCAATATCCAAACAAGCACGATCTACAATCAGGATTTGTTAAATCTGTAGACTTAAAATGACAAACTGGAGTGCAGATTAAGAGAAAGCATTAACAGAGATTGATAAAACACGAGAAAAGTGTTTGAGACATTCGATCACTTCACAGTTCGAAATAATTTGGTGAGGCTTGATGTGAACCTAGAATAAGACAGTCAGATTAAATCAGTATAGAAATGAGAAGAGATATCTCAAATTAACAGTTAAGTTATGAATTATTTTTTAGATATTGACGAGTGCGCCAGCAGCCCATGTCTGCATGGTGGAACGTGCACTGGCCATGTAAACCTCTTCACTTGCGTTTGTCCCGCAGGCTATGTCGGAGTTAGATGTGAGAAAGGTAATGCCGTCTTACTCTCCGCTTTCCTATAGGTAAAAAGTATGAAATTAATATGATATTGTCCACAATGATTCTGATTTTGAAAGATTTTGCTGAACGCTGACGTTTAACATTTGGCTTTTTCTTCCATATATTGGCTCATATTCCACATGTCTGCATACTTACCTCCAGTCACTATTTATGACAATTTGAATTTGTAAAATTTCTGTTAGTTCCACCAGAATCCCGTCTTTGAAAATGACTCAAAACCGGAAAACGTTTGATAGCTTTCTGCATATATGTTGACGGAATTCACGTTTAAATAATACAACACTTTATCGAATATGTAATACTAAATGACGGAATGCAATTTACCAAACAACACGTTCTCATCCGTAAAAAAATTGCAACCAAATATGTTCTTTTCAAACCGAAAGAAAGGATTATTTCTCTATACTGGTGTTTCAGAGATACTTCGAGAAAGAGATGCTTGCAATGTTTAATTTGAATTCCACTTTTTCCTAATATATATATATATATATATATATATATATATATATATATATATATATATATATATATATATATATATATATATATATATATATATATATTGTTATGTGTATGTTATTAAATTGTTTGTTTCTTAGTTTTAATTTTTTTTTATTTTTATTTTTATTCCATTACATTTTATTGTAATGATAATTTTGGCTACGGGATTATTATTTTTTTATTTTTTTAGAAATTCAATACAGTCCTGTTTAACCTGGTAAACAGCCAGTAGTTTGAAACATTGTATATTTTGCTCACCTAGATTCAGAGCCAGTGTCAGCTTTGGAGTAAACAACTTTTTTATTATTCATTTCTAGAGTAAAAAAAATCATTGCTTTTTAGCTAAGGCTATACTAAAGTACGTGACTCTAGACAGGTGAAAACGTTTCCATGATTTTCTAGAAGGTGGTCACGTGATCCCATCCGGGAATCTGTTTTGCATCTTAATTTACTGAATAGTCGTTATCTTAAGAAGAAATAGCCCGTTGTGCTTTTAAACCTTTGAAGCTCAAAGGTATTTTGTTGTGACCAGCTTGAGTTGAATTTTTCTATTTTTCGGAATTAGTAATTTATTTTCCCTGGGAAATAATAGAGCTCATCAGAACTCTTGGACAAAGGCATTTATCAAAATTTATTCGGGAATTCTAAACTGGAATATTATTTCATTGTGATTCAACAAAGAACTGTTGACACGTCAAAACAAAGCAGATCATCGAAGACGTCATCACCTTCCATCTTGGATTTCATCGGGTTTCAAACTGTGAATCACTTAGAACTTTTTATTGATAGAACTTATAATTTTTAATTCTTGGATTAATTATTTGGATTTAATTCATAAACCGTAAGTCCTTTTTCTTACTTTTACCTTGTTTTTCTACGGAAATAAATTATTTGTTAAATTTTACAAAGCTTGTTGGCTTCACTCTTTTCTTCTTACTTTTGTACGAGCCTAGACAGGTAACAATATATATATATATATATATATATATATATATATATATATATATATATATATATATATATATATGCCTTATATATATATATGCGGAATTATATTCCTTTGCAATGCCATTTTTATTCTTTCAGATGTTGACGAATGCGCAAGTAGTCCTTGCCAAAATGGAGGCACCTGCATTGACATGATCAACCGATTTTCCTGTAATTGTCGTCCTGGATATACTGGGACCAGATGCCATATAGGTAAACCTTTGTTATTGAATATTTTAAAGTAGATGAAGCCATGTACGAAAACAAAACTCCTTACTACGATGACTGTGCGAGAGTAAAACATGAGTGCAAAAATCCAAGTTTCAGTGACAAGCAATATTTGCTAAAGAAACTTATGTCTTTAAGTTAAGGATCAATATTTGCAGGGAAGGAAAGGACCAAAATTAAGAGCGTTTAAATAAACCAGAAGACCATACAAAGCCAAAATATGATGAACCCATTCTACGTGAAAGGCAATAAACAAACCCAAAGAGTATGATCTAGTATTTGTTAGTTATAGATGGATTATGAAACCAGTTCATTTTGTCAAAAAGTAAGCTATTTTTATATTTAAAGCTGATTAGAAAACAAAGCATGTACAAAGAAATGTGTTAATGAACATAAAATTCAGTACAAATAATGAACACTATTTGAACTATTTGAAATCTCTTCGTAATAAGCGACACTAGGTTTTCCACATGTGACCAAATGCAAATACCGAATACAAATGATTTAACGTATCGTCTCTTCCTTCGGTACAGCGCGAATTAGCTAACGTTTTTAGCTAGGTAAATAATGTTAATTGAATGCAGAACCATTATATGCACAATTTACAACGCAACATTGAGTTGTGATCTTACTGCTTATAGTAAGTTTTTGAGAATGTTATTGAAGTTCAGCCATCAATGTCTTTGATATGAAAAGTATATGTATACAAATAGTGAAAAACTATCTCTTACTGGTCACAGTCAGTTATTTCACTTTAACATTTGTAACAGAAATAAATGACAAAAGAATCGTTCAATAACAGAATCAATGAAAATATAGGTAAATAAAGGTCTTTCTATACGAATAACACACCGAGTCTACCTGTATCAACACCTACTTCATCACTACACTATATTGTTATATCACCTGCTACATCAACATCTACAGCATTTGGTATCAAGGAAACTTTGCATAATTACCTCAGTGGTAGATTTTTGAAACTGTTACTTTATTTCTTATCAAACTTGAAATATTTACTGTTCTATGTTATAATTCAACATAGAAAATCTTATCCTCCAGGCAGTGCTGGGGCGAGGCAGTACCGCTTCCTGTGGGGAAACATGCATGTTGACATTGCTCATGATCACTTGGCATGTGAAACTGATGCGCCATGTATCTCAAGAGAGCACTTTAACATGTAATGTAATTAAATTAATTTGGCGAAGTGATTCAGAGATATGTCGACTGATTTGACGTACGACCAATAGCAACTATCTTTCAAGTTCCCCGTAAGAACGGATAATGAACCCTGTCATTGGTAAATCGAGTGATGGCCACCCACGGTGATCGACAGGCAAATGAGCTTGCGCAATAATTGATGGCGTATTAAATATAGTATTTCTGTTTACATATCCAAACAGTTAATAGTGACATGTTAATAAAAACATCTTTGCTAGATAAATAAAAGAGAATGAACACTTCTATCATGGATAAGAATTAATGAATGAATACCCAGAGTGTAAACAAAATCTTGTATTAATTTTGGGAAAAGAATGACGTTAATCAATATTACGCATCACACAGGCATTGTTTTAAGACGAATACATAATGAATCAGCATCCGTTATGATTAGTCTCATTTCAAGCTCTTTATTCTCCGATTCGTACATCAAACACTTATTTCGAACACAGTAAAGACCTAGTGAATTGGTTTAGTGAGTGTAATCTTGTTTCTTAAACTTACCATTAGCATATCCCATCTAGTATTGTTCTATAGGCAAATGAGAGATCTGTGTAAATGTAAAAGTTTTATTTCATTAACATATGTTTTTCGTGTTGTATATTTCCTCAGTTTATCACAATGTTTACCAAACAAATCGATGGTCGTCAATTAAAAGAAATCTGTCTTAATAGTTTTTGTCTCAGACTAGTAATCAGTTTCATATCGTATTTAAGCCAGGGACGATCATATATTGGCACAGACTTGTATTCATTTCTATACAGGACTAACGAACGGTGTAATGACTCTATTGTTTCAGATTACTGTTCGATTCTATTACGATTTAACCCAAAGTAGGTCAGTGTTTGAAGGAATTCACACAAATGCCAAAATAGTGTTTTAGTCCAAAAGCCAATGAGTACTTAGTAATTCAAATGAATCATTCTAAAATTGATTCCTCTCAAATTATATCTTAACACAACAGTAAATGATTCCATAAACTGAACTTAAAACGGGGATTAATATTATTGTTTACCACAACCTTAAATACTATCTTTACTTTTCCTGTGCTAGATAATAGCCTTTAAAACAGTCCAATAGTTCATCACTTTAGAATTCAATTGCAATTAGTTTCTTTTTCTGTTGGGAAATTTTATTATTGACATTTGTTTTAGATTAACCTCATCCATCGAAGGCACACATACTCGTTCTTTTCTGCTATGTAAAACCAAAGAAGTCCATATTGGTTGAAGTCTGAGCGGTCCATACATTATTTACTTCCTTTGCTTAGCTGATACTCTTGGGTTCAGGTAAAACTCTATTACATCAGTCCGTTTTAATATTCTAACACCGTTACATTATTTAAAGAGCATTTCATAATGAAATGATGTTCAGTATTTTCTTCGGAACATAAACTGACAGCCTAGTGGACAATTATAATTCCATACTGATAAATAGCAAGAGCAAGGCCTGGGCAAAACTTGATTAAAGTTTTGTATTATAGCAGCTGGCTTTCAAACAGCTACTGCATACTCTCCGCCCTTAATGGTGTGTGTGTTTGTGTACGGGATTTCAAATTTAGCTTAACTTTAACTATTTTCGAGTCATATCGCTACGATTTCTGAAGTGTGGCAGTTTATAGTAATGTCTAGCATTGGGGCATCATGCTGCAGACATGTAGCATCATATTCCACCCAGTAACATTATTCTGACACCATGCTGACCAGTCCTAGTACTAACCTCTTAATAATGAGCGCCTAGAGAGGTAGCAGTTAGCACCATCTTTGGTATGACTCGACGCACGACCTCCACCATCCGAGGCGGACACTCCAACCACTTAGGTTACTGAAACGGCCATTAATGGATTATTGTTTATAAATAAGCGTAAAAGAGATGCTTGTATTGTTCGAATACGCAAGAGTTTAAAGGCATATGTCTCCATATATTTGGGAAACTATGGTTCCAGTATTAGAAGACTTTTTATGACTGACAATAACTGTACCATTACTCTTCTTTTCTCTTCGATATTCACTGTCTAGTTAACTACTACTACAACAGTCGCCACGGTGCTACTGATAATACTTTATACTACTAATACAACAACTACTACTACTACTGCTGCTGCTACTACTGCCAAAGCAAATGATTTGTTTCTACTCATTTGTTTTCTAAAGATATGAGTGAACACCCGTGGTTCAGTTTTGTACGTTGATAAAATGATTTCTGTCGTTCTTCTCGTACGTTATACACATAACTTACAACTATTTCCTGAATCACAGAGTGATTACTTCAGACAACAACAAGATTTAATTTTCATTAAAATATCACTTCAGACATTGACGAATGCGCCAGCTTTCCATGTAAACACAGAGGCACATGTCTTGATAAGATCAACGAATTTACCTGTGATTGCCTAAGCGGATATACTGGTGTCCAGTGCGAGACAGGTAGATACAGTTCCTTATTTAGTTATTTGATTAATGTTCATAAGGTTCAGGTTTTCCTTGGGTATAAATTCCTAATAATATGTTATTACATATTTAAAATATTTCGAAACAAAACAAATATACTTTATTTTCATCTGTTAATGAATATCATGCGACCTTATAATCTTTGAACTAATGTGGATGTCCCAGAAAACATTCACAGCTTCCATTTTCATAAATTGCCAATAATCCGAATAATTTCAAAATTAAAAAACAAACTGTAAGAGCATGTAAGTTGTAAAGGGCAGCGATACTTATTATCTGTTTTAGGACTGAGCTCGCAAAATTGTGCATTGCCTTCAAAGCATGTGCGATACATATATGTCACTTTTCAAACGACCTTGTTGTTCTTATTGTTGTTGTTGCTGCTGCTGCCTGCTGTTGTAGACATCAACGTTAACTTTATACATTGAGCTCAAGTGCTATTACTCCACTATATGTGCAATCATGCAAATTCGATGAGTGGGATTACTCATGAGTGTTCTACCCAACACGTTTAAATGTAGGTCATTGTGGCTCACTTTTCACACTAGCAATTATGTTACGATTTTGCACTTGGCTCAGTTTCCCTGATAAGCTTGTAGAAGGCACTAAAGTAGGTTACGGCGACACTTTTCATTATCCAGTTTTATACGTTAATTGTTTGCATTTTGTTCAGCTTCTCCGACATCATTGTATGCACAGCTATTAAACTTCATGGGTATATTCGGCGTCGAGGGTATTAGTCACCATGAGCAAATTACGTCACTATGACCTACTTTTAACGCATCAGCTATTACGTTGAGTGCTTGAGAGTAGCTTATTGTCTCTAAGACCGTTATTCCTATTGGAAGGCGCTACACACCAGGAACAAAAGAGATGTGCGATCTACTTTTCACTCCCAGCGATTACATTCAGTTTTTGAATTTAAGTTGGTTCTATTGACATTTTTGTATGTTCAGTCATGACGTGTCATGCTGTTAGAAGTATTAATCAATCCAATAACCTGTTGTAAAAGTCTGCATAGTCACCTGAGCAAGAAGTTTAGAGCACAGTGATTTACTTTTCTTGCTCAAGTAATTTGCATGCAGACTTGTACGATTATTGTGTGTTACATTGGATTGACTGCTTCGTACATTCAAATAGTTAGTTTATATGGTTTCGTACTTTTGACATAAAGCCAGACTCTAAAAACAGCTGTCTGTCTACATATAATTTTCACACTGAAATCTGAATGAATAGATGTGCAAACCTTTATTGCTACCACATACTGTCAGCACTTCATCCATTCCTACTACTTATCGACAAAATTGTCGCTTCAGTCGAAAATTGACTGTAGTGATGTATATTATCAGTCTCGTTTCTGTCAACGTCATCTACCTCTCCAATATACTAGGAAAGCTATTTCTAGAATGAATCAAAATGTCGCTTTCAACTACTCATTGTTCCAAATGAAATGAATAGCAACACATTATGAATTTTGTGTAGCAAACGATAAAGCTAATCTGACATTTTAGGCACAATTTATCAAATATTTACTTTAGGCATGGACGAATGTGTAAGCAGTCCATGTAAACAACGAGGCACTAGTTTGTACAAGATAAATGAATTTACCTGTGATTGTCTACAAGGCTAATCAGGTGCTCAATGCGAGACAGGTACATGCTGTTGCTTTATGAAACAAATATATGAATGTGCAGCTGGGAAACACAGACAAATGTGGTCTTTATATATAAGTCTATATTTCGCCTAGATCTTGCGAGCCATCAACTATCAAACTGTGCAGTTTCGTACGATGACTTCCATCATTCCAGTTCGAAAGCTGAACTCAATCATTGGAGTCATGTAATCATCAAACTGTGTAGGATCGAAAGTTGACTTTAATTTTAAGAGCTAAGTTCTAGGCAAGTTATATAGACGAGCAAGTCTCCTTTACAACTGTTTTAAGTCTTCGATACTCTTCCCGGACCTAAACATACTTGTTTTACCTGAAAAGTATGTCATTAGATAAGTGCATCGAGGAGGGAAGCACATATTTCATGTCAAATGTGTCTTACACAAAAGACATCTGTATATAGTTGCAATTATTTACTTGGATCATGAATTTTGACATGAAATGAAACTCCCATAAGAATCTACATGTAGATTTACCAATGTGGATTTAACAATCATTATATAACGCTCACTAACAGTCTTGCCGGTTATTGCTGCACCTAATTGCTACATGATGAGATTCAGACTTAATTAAATTTGTGTTCACATGCACTCGATTTATATGACCTTTTTGTATTTACTTTTGAAATAAACATCACACTAAGCTATTCGTTGCTCTTCAAACCTAAACGAAAGCAATATAATCTCTCTTATGTTTCTATCAATTCTACCACTGCTGCTATTATTAAGACTGGCTATCGCTACAAATAGTTGACTGCGATATATTGTGATTCCGGGCACAGTATTTTGATATATAGCTATTCAGGGCAGTGTATTGCCATATACTGCGATTCAGGGCACAGTATTTTGTGTTACGTATCGGCTCGTTCAAAGTAACACAAAGAAAGAGTGACTACAACAAGCTTTGTAAATTTTAACAAAAATAATTTATTTCCCTAGAAA
>JAECUM010003791.1:0-91027 GCA_016617855.1 Megalonaias nervosa
TATATATAATGTATGTTCTCTTATTTGAATTATGCCCTCTATTTCCCAGTATGCATATTTGTATTTAACATTGGATTTAAGCAATACTTTATTTTCAGGTTGAAAATTATCTGAGTTATTTTGGTCATATGACTAGAGAATAACAAATTTTAACTGAGTAACCAGATTACATTATTGTAATTGCAAGTTAGTAATAAATGCTTAATCAACTACCCTTAATCAATTTTTTGTAATTTTCTTTATTGTTTTAATTTATTTTCTTAATAATGACACTCTCAGAGATTTGTAAACACGTTTGAAACAATCCCTGTAACATGTACATGAGGGAAAATGCACCTATGTCTTCAAATCGTACTGTTCGTCCTCATTTCTTTGTTGCGATAAAACATTACGAAAACTATTCATACATAACACACTGAAATGCATAAAATTATAGACATGGCTCCATTATAATTGGTATATGAACTAAACCCTTCTGTCTAACCGAATCAACACAGATGTGAGTGCATCTATTTTTAGAAGGAGGGGTTTTCGTAATGTGTAATCACTCACTTTGCTTCATTACAGCAGTCCATAGATAGGATTGAAAATTTATGGTTTATCTATTTGTCGGTGAACTTGTAGTAATTTTAGGCATTGGCTAAATAGTATCTGCTAAGCTGCTTTTTTCCATATTTTCACAAATACGAGTGAAGCCAGAAAACAAATTTGACCTTACAACACTTCTCCGTTCTTGTGAATTCTTCAACATAGCATTGTACCATATGTCTCTAACCTACATAATTGCATTTTAAAGTTAAATTTTAAATAATATAATACCTAGACTTTGCTTTCTATGAATTGTATATTTTTCTGAATATATTTGCCCGATGATTTACAAAAACAGACAATCTAATAAAATGGTACTTCTCAGGCATAGCGATGTTCACCATTATTTCCCTGTAACTGGTTAACTTACAGTTTCAGACTAATTTTATGATGAAGTAGTGTACAAGAGGCAGTCAGAATATCCAGATCACTGATTCTGATCATAAAACACAAATTGCTATTTACATACTATTGTTAAAGCTTCAAAACACAAGTTTATATGTGTTATCATTGAGGGATAACATGCAGAAATAAGGCAGTGATACTATCTGATAACACAGGGGGCTCATATCGTTGCTTACAATTTACCTGTCATACATGTATTTTATACTAATTGTATAGCGCATGTATGACAGGTAAATTGTAAGCAATGATACAAGCCCCTGTGTCTGATAGCTGCTAACTTACTCGGGAAAGAGTTAATGGTCAATTAGCTGTCAAAACACATGCCTGTGAATGTGCAAGAGTTTGTATGTCAGCATAATTGATATCAAAACTAGGCCTAACTACTGATGGCTTGATGAATACATTTCTCTACAACACAACACTAGAACTAATCTGGCTAAGGCGAGGGGGCATCTCAAAAAGTATGGTTAGTCAAAGTACTTCTAAAAAAAAGCACAGGGCAAAGTCGTTTTCGCTTTCCTAACAGAAGAAGGCAAAGTTTACATTTTTTAGGCAACTTAGTTATATGTTATATATATATATATAACAGGGGTCATGCTACCAGGCAAAGTGGGCAACTAAGTTGCCTAAAAAATGTTCACATAGTAGGATAGAATTCTTTATTTCCCTAAGTTATAGCATGACTTAATGTCAAACTCATTTGTCGTTTAATTTAAATAAATGATATCCTATATTTTTATTACTAAATTAAAGTCTTTTAGGCAAAGTCCTTCTCTTCTAAGTTTCATAAGGAAATTCAGTGCTCCTTAACACACTCTTGATTCTGTTCATCCCAGAGAAAGGCTTTTCACAATCTGGAAAAAATGGAACATAAAATTTATTAACAAATGTACAGAAAGATACAAACCTACCTGAATACTAAGCGAATGACCAGAGATAAATTTGTCAAGATTCAAGACAATAATGTGTTTTCCAATAATCCTGACAGAACAACTAAGATATTACATATTCCTTTCCATTAAGAACAGTATATCAATGTGTCTTTCATTGTTTAATTTATTCATTAAATCAGTATCACTGCACTAAAATATTGTTCAGAAAGGTCATTTTTTCCACTATGTGTCGAAAGAGCATGGGTTCCTTGACATTTGCTAAGAGCTGTCTTAAATTGGGCCAGTCTACCTTCACATCGCCAAACTTTGCACTCTGTGTGTGTGTCTGTGTCGGGGGGGGTGTGTGAATTGGATTTATAACATAGCTTTAACAATTTTTCAGTCGTATCGCTACAGTGTCTGCAGTGTGGCAGTTTATAGTGATGTCTAGCACTGGGCCATCATGCCACAGACATGTAGCATGATGTCTCACCCAGTCCCATTATCCTGACACCAGGCCGACCAGCCCTAACACTAACTTCTTAATGCTGAGCGCCTAGCGAGGCAGCTGTTCGTACCATTTTTATAAGTCTTTGGTATGACTTGGCCGGGGTTCAAACCCATGACCTTCCACATCTGTAGATGCTCTAACCACTAGGCCTCTAGAGTGATCTTTGCACTCTTACAAGTGGTCAGTTAGGAATTGAACATTGCTAAAATAAAATCCCACCTGTTGATTTATCATATAATGTATTCCAGTTGCAAACTAGTTTGTTTCTTGGAAAAGAATATTTCAGATACAAATGAAACACTTTTAATTTGTTATAAAAGCAACTTGTGGATAAAATGCAGCTTTCATTCCTGGTCACATTTTTGGAAATATAATAACAACAACAAGAATCACAACTGCAGCTGAAGGAAAACATAGTTTAATAATGCCCTAGAAATTGCCCACATCACTCTAAACCACCTCCCCCATCTCAAATGTCGGTAATTAAGTAGACCTGAATCAAAATTTAGCAATATAGAAAACTTACCCTATGAAAACCCTCCTTGTTTTTGAAGCCATTATGTTGATACCTTTGACTTTGACTGACAGTGTGACTAGAGTACAGTAAGTACAATTGAGATATGAACTGCTTAAGCTTTAATTCACTTGATATACTTTTACCTAAAGAATGCCCTACCAATCAAATAAAAGATGTGTTTAATTTGCATACTTGGAGTGGTCACTGCTGATACGTTAAAGTGACTGCTTAAAACTGTGAAACTTGTTTTGGCTATGAAATATCCTTGGCACTGACTGCTGAATGCAGGGAACTGTTAAATACTGGGCATTTATATAGGAAGTTTGCTGGGGGATGGGGGGATTAGAATGGCCATTGTGACCAGGTCACTGCTAAACACAGGTGACTATTAGGACAGGTTTGGTTGTGTATTGTATCACCGACTAAATGTAAGCTATAGATCATGCCCTGAATTGATTC
Organism: Megalonaias nervosa; assembly: GCA_016617855.1. NCBI lineage: Eukaryota > Metazoa > Mollusca > Bivalvia > Unionida > Unionidae > Megalonaias > Megalonaias nervosa. The sequence goes on from JAECUM010003791.1 coordinate 3,353, forward strand.
ATCATGCAAGTATTGTGATATGTATTGCAAAAAATGCGAGTGGTGCACATCTTTTGTTTCTGTCACAATAATGCTGTTCTGTGGAAGCATGAAAGCGTATCCTGTTATAAGCGAGGTCACCTTATATGGATGTATATTCAATGCAAAAATATAATTCTGCTTGCATATTAGCGTTCATCACTATACCAATGTTATGTCAGGGTCAGAGTTGTAATGAGGTGCTTTATAGCCATATCTTGTTATGCCAGGGACAGTGTTGTAATGGTGTGCTTTATTGCCATTCCTGTGTTATATCAGTGACAGTGTTATAAAGAGTGCTTATTGTCATACCAGTATCATATGAGAAACAGTATCATAACAAGATGCTTTATAGCCATACCTTGCTGTGTCAGAGACAGTGTTGTAATCAGGTGCTTTATAGATATACCAGTGTTATGTTAGGGACAGTGTTGTAATGAGGTGCTTTATAGGCATACCAGTGTTATATCTGAGACCATGTTACATTGAGGCACTTTAAGTTAAAATCTTTATTTTATAAATTAACTGTTTCTAATTGAGTTTTCATTGTGTCTTTTCTTTGTCCTTGCAGAGTAATGCTATTCAACATAGCCGAAGACATCTCAGCGGAGGAAGTGTCTAAAATCCGGTACTACCTTCAGAATATTGTTCCTGGCCATCAAAATCGCAACATCAGTAGCTGCACCACTATGGTAGAGGCGTTCACATTTTGTGAGAAGATGGGGCTTCTTGATGAAACCAAGATCCAGATCATTTATGAAATGTTGAAACTTCTCAAGCGGGATGATTTAGTAGATGAAGTCAATGAATATGCCGAGAAAGCTGGTGAGGATTCTGATACAAGCAGTTGGCATGATTTGAACCTGTCTCACGTTATCATTTGAATGTAACGAATAATTTCCAAATCATTTTTATGTCACCTAACCATGGTCGTTTGCACATCATTGATCACTAATTACTGTTTTCATCATGGTACAGAATTTGATGTCATATAATAAGTGTTACATCTCAGATCAGGTTTTCTAAGTTTCATTCTTTAAGTTGTCCATGATACATAATTTTGAAACACCAGATTAGGAGCAATTTAATTCAATCTGAGTTGAGATGGTTCCTAATAGATACTGTGTAAAAGATGAATTTTGGGGGGTTCAGATGAGATGGAACATAAGACACCAGTGGGATCTTTGTCCTGCAATATTCTCAAGATTATGGAAAATATCCAACAAATGTTGTGATTGTGTGATATTAAACAGAGACTCCAAAGAACCAAATATCACATACAATATTGAATGTCAAGATCAGTTTATGAAAACTGTAATCATTAATTGGTTTGGGATTTAACAGGACATGATATTTGTTTTTTTTTCCATGCAAAATTATGAAATACATCAGAAGACTCCACAAATAAATTTTCATTAACTTGCATGATTTAAGTTGACAGAATTTTTTTCAGTTTTATTGGGCTAATATTCTTAATTTAGGCAATTTACATTTTCATGTCCTGTGTTAAACCCATGAAATGATATATCTTTTCCATTTTATGTTTTGGAATCACTCATGGTCTCATTATGTCTTCTAATTTTTCTCCTTTTTTTTTATTCTTATGGATAAGTCATTACAATTCACTTAGTTTTAGTGGTGGAAGAAATGTGTGAAACCCACCTGCATATTATCACTCCATGGACTGGGGACGTAGTGGTACATGTAACATTATGGTTGTCCAAGATGTTGTGTTTTTACTCGTATTGATTGCATGTGACAGCTTACTTTTTTCACTAACAGAATTACTGTTGTCAAATTATACTCAATCCAGTATCAGAATGTTATATTTATGCTTGAATATAGTAGGTACATGACAGTCAGCAAGAATTATGCTGGATATCCCAAAGGAGCCAAAGCCAGAAAAATGAAAACTGCTGAAATTCACTTGCAAGACTGAAACTTTGTTGGCATTTATTTAAAACCAAAAGCCGTGTAAATTAAACTTGTTTACCGATTTATACTACTTTCAATTCTTACAGAGCACAAATTCAAAATATAAGCAGTTGTGTACATGGCAAGAAAGTAGGCATACTTCCTATTTGTTTGCCACTTAATTGAAAAGTATGTGCTTTGTATGATATCAGGCTATCATAAATGGATAGTGTAGATGTCATAAAATAAACACTGCTTCATGCTGATGTTGTGAGCTATTTTTACAGTTGCTGACAATGTTCAATTAGAGTTGGAGAAGTAATAGTTTGACACCAAGCCAATTTACAAAATTCTGAAAGTTGTGTCAGAAATTATGGTAGTGCAGTCTTTTTATGACTTGTATTTTTAATTAATTCAACATGTGCTATTTTTAATTAATTCAACATGTGCATTCTTTGCAAGGTCAGATATGGTTGGAAACTTATGGGATTGGCATACAGTAAAATAAGAATATTGTATATAATTATTATTTCTCAGTAATTAATGCTAGTGACCACAACTCAGCAGCTGGGCATTATAACTGCATTTATTCATGACATTGTCATTGAGGGCATGATAAAACTCTGTATTACTCTTTTCTTGAAAGTTTTAATTTTTAAATTTGTTTTTTACAAAACATCAATTTAATATATATCATCATTTTTTCTCTATTGTTGACTTCAAATAACATAATCACCAGCTTTAAGTATTGTTGACTATTTGACAATACTATCATTTTTTGAGACGTAACACTTGCTTATGACATAGAATTCTGTAACACATCTCCAGAATCGCTAGACCAGTTTCAGTCAGACGTGGCAAAGAACATCCTGGCATAAAGGCCTTTCAAGATTTTACAGGTGATGCTAATTGCTTTCAGATATGACCACCATCAATAATTAAAAACAAACAAATTGATGTGACATAACTACTGACCATAGTTTGAAAACAAATTTGACAGAGCACTTCATGACATGCTGATCTGCTGTCAAATATTGCCACCTTTGTGAAAGGTGTTGAATTGTATGAATGGTGTTGAATTGTATGAATGGTGTTGAATTGTATGAAAGGTGTTGAATTGTACTAACAGTGCTGAATGGTGTTGAATTGTATGGATGGTGTTGAATTGTATGAATGTTGTTGAATTGTATGAATGATGCTGAATTGTACTAATGGTGCTGAATTGTTTGAATGATGCTGAATTGTACTAATGGTGCTGCATTGTACTAGTGATGCTAAATTGTATAAATGGTGCTGAATTGTATGAATTGTGCTGAATTGTATGAATGGTGCTGAATTGTAATATTGGTGCTGAATTGTGCTAGTGGTGCTGTATTGTATTGGTGGTACTGAATTGTTCTAATGGTGCTGAATTATATCAGTGGTGCTAAATTGTATTAGTGGTGCTGAATTGTACTAGTTGTGCTACATTGTATTAGTCATGCTGAATTGTTCTAATGGTGCTGACTTGTATGAATGGTACTGAATTATATCAGTGGTGCTAAATTGTATTAGTGGTGCTGAATTGTACTAGTTGTGCTGCATTGTATTAGTCACGCTGAATTGTTCTAATAGTGCTGAATTGTATGAATGGTGCTGAATTGTACTAATAGTGCTGAATTGTATCAATTGGTGCTGCATTGTACTAGTGATGCTTAATTGTATGAATGGTGCAGAATGGTGCTGAATTGTATAAATGGTGCTAAACTGTTTGAATGGTGCTGAATTGTATTAGTGGTGTTGAATTGTAGTAATGGTGCAGAATTGTATGAATGGTGCTGAATTGTTGGAATGGTGCTGAACCATATGAATGGTGCTACTAATGGTGCTGAATTGTATGAGTGGTACTGATTTCCTATAAAATATTGCCACCATTAGCAAGAATAGAAAATCCTTTAAAAGATTTCCCCAAAACTGCTGAACAGAATTTGATGACATGTGACAGAAAGCATCCTACCATGCAGGACTTTAAATACAAATGAGTCCAATCTGATGTCAGATTTTGTTGCTAGTACTAAAAATAAAAAAGCCTTTAAGCAGCTTTTCCTCCAAACTGTTGAATAGAATTTGACCAAACTTCACAGAAAGCAACCAGCCATAGAGGGTTCCAAGATGTGTAAAATGTTTCCAACATTGCACTAAGAAATATGGCCAACAATACTAAACAATAGAAAAATCTTTAACTGTCTCTTCACAAACATGACTCAACCGAATTTGACAAATTTGACAAAGCATACAGTCAAAGAGTTTTAAGAATTTTATACAAATAATGCATGGGGTGTCATGGGATGCAAGCTTCTGTGTGAAATTCTCAGAGGATCCACATTGTTTTCATGTAAGGCATCGCAATGACACACCTCATTTTTTCCCAGTGACACTTGTCACCTCATTTTTTCTATTTTGGCCAGATCCTTTTTCATTTTAATAGTGTTTAAATTGGTGAGGATGTGCTGGACAGTCAGGATGCAATAACAATAATAATAACTACTGTTTCTTCTGATCATTAAGTGTGAATTAGACTAGAGATCTTCAGTATCATTAGAGATTTTTTAGAAGGGTGCAGAAATATACTTTTTGAATCATAAAAATGAGTCAGCAAAATCTGTTTTCAGTTTTTGGGAAAAAGACCTATCATGAAATTTAACAGAAGGCAAAATATAGGTAGCAGTGAGAGCACCAGTAAAGATAATGAAGAGATCATGAATTCAGAACATATAGCAAAGTAAGACACAATCTCACCAAAGGTGAGGGAAACTGATAAAAATGGCAACAGAACTTAGAAAGCGAGAACTTGCAGACCTAAGTGGGAAAGAAGTTCCTATGGTTGAAAAAAGTGGCATCAGTTGGTTCATTAAATCAGTTTGTGATTGTTGTATGACTGGTGGAAAGTAAATTTGTTTGCTTGAAATGGAAGTACTAGCTTGCACCTATCAGCCTTTAGCCATCACTAATTTAGTCCTGATCACTTAATTGCTGTTGTGGGTTGCCATGCTATGCACAAAGATAGACAATCCCATATGTTGTTCAGGGCTTTCCTTTAGGCTTAAAGTTGGAGGGTGAGTGGTTAAAGTGGGGGGGGGGGTTTGGGGACCTCCCGCAATGGAGATAAAGGTGTTGGTTATTTTTAGTAGCCAGATGTAAAGTAAAAGTAACCAGTTAGATCACCTGGCTCCCGGTTGATAAGGAAAGCTCATGCTGTTGAAAAAACTCTTAAAATAGACTTAAAACCAAAGTCAGGTGTGACAGGAATCAGTAAATAAAGTAATCAAAATAATGGAAGAGAGTCCTGTACTTGAAGACTTTGATCCCCAGAATGTCATAACTCATTTGAAGAACTAGATTACAGATGGTAGAGTGCAAAATGATATAAAAAGGTTTTGGATAATTACTGAAAAACAGTTACTCTTCAATATGATCTTATGAGGCTGAGACTCTGATGCCGATCGGTAATAAAAAAATATGTCCTTTTTCGTTTTCCAGTTTATTCTCTTGAAAGCAAGAGAATCATGAATTTATGCTAAGAACTGTTAGAAATAGGCTGATACTCCGAAGTTTTATGAGTAAAGACTCCATGACTCCTCAGCCTGAAACTCTGTTGAGAGCACTGGATACCAGTCTGCAATTAATTTTGGCCACATCACTAACAATGGAAAGTCATTTAAATAGCTTTTGTCGAAAACAGAATTTGACAAATTTATACAAAAGGTATTCTGTCACAAAGGGTTTTTATGTTTACACAAATGATGCCAATCTGTCATAAGATTTAGCTGCCATTACAAATAATTGGACAAAAACTTAAATAACTTCTAAATAATCGCTTAACAGAATTGAATGAAAAATTTTACAGGTTCCTAGCTTAAATATATTTCATATTTATGAGATACTCATCCACCATCAAATATGGCTGCCATAGCTAAAAGTGAAAAACTGCTTAGTCCATATTTTAAAAAAAAATGATTAAAATTTGACTAGCTTTGATACAAAGCATACTGGCATAGTTGTCAATCAGTACTAAAAAAAGATACTGATGCAGCCAGATATGGGTAATGATCTTCAAGGTAAAAAATTTAAACTTTCATTTAACATAATATATGCAATCAACAGCATTGGAAGAAATTGCAATAGAAAGCATCCTGCTGACCTAGTTTTCCTGGCCAACTGTTTTTGCAGTTGGCCATTTGGTGAATATTAGTCAGGTGAGCAATCTCAGGCCCACCAGGGCTGATTGTTTTGATACTGTCTAGGTAATGTGTTTGTGTTCTCTCTGAATTTCTCTGTCTGACAGTTATTTGAATCAGTTTATATTGGTAGGGTCTGTGCAAGACAGATCAAACTGGGTGTGTAGGCTCAGATTACTCTGGTGGTAGATCACCAAACTACTGTTTGCTAAATTGGGTTTTAGCCATGTTCTGGCACTGAAATGTATGTCCCTGTTAAATGATAATGGAATTTAATGCTTTTGTGAAAATCGTGTTTTTGGACAAAATGCATTTTGCATTAGAAAGTTTAGCAACAATGGATATCTGAAATATCGATAGTCATTGCATTTGCATTATAAGAACATGCACATCTGCCAACATTTTTTTTGTTTTTGGCCATCCATCTTATTTTTAAATGTATTTTACAAGAAAGATATTACTTGCAAAATTAAACATTTTGTTTATGACTGTGTCTTTATTCTAGTGAATAATGCATGATTGAACACATGTACAGTGGTTTTATTTTCTTCTAACTCCACTGGTCAACATAATATTTGGCATTCCAATTTATATCGCCAAAACAATTTGATATTCTTTGATACAAGCTTATTTGGTTGAGGCCAAGATTAAAAGTCAGTTTTACTTGATGCTTGTCTCTGTACTGAAACAGTGAACCTTTTGAAGAGAATGGGATTAAACATTTATGTGCTGTATATACTTACATAAAAGTCATGTCCAACTGCAAACAACACAGACCCAGATGTGCTGTCATATAAAGTGCAGACAGACCAGGGTCTGCATTGTTTATTCTTACAGATATGGTTATTAATTACTCCACCCTCATTTCCCAACTAGTCTAAATTGACATGGTTGACATACTTTTCCTTTTTGTTGCTCTCACCTATTTAAAATGAATGTCTTGTCTATGCTAAAATGAGTTCCACTGTCATGTATAGTTCAAAGATGATAGATGTGCATGGAGTTCATATGATTAGTTTTGCATTATGGGTTGGGACCATTAACCAATGAGGTCTATTAGTGTGGAATTCACATTGCAGTGAGGTCTATTAGTGTGGAATTCACATTGCAATGAGGTCTATTAGTGTGGAATTCACATTGCAAAACCTTGAAAATTGCAGCAGTTAAATATACAGATCGCAAAGAGACAGATTTTGTGCATAACACCGACATGGTTCCCGGAAACAATATTTTATGCTTTGCCATGAAGGACTTAAAAAACTATTTTCCTAAATTCAGGATAATAATAGCATAGAAGCATAGAGTTATTTATGTAACTCAGTTACATAATAAAACTAATCTCACTTGAAGCTCTCTAGAACTAAATGATCAGTTTGTATTGTTGATTTTGCATATCTTTACGTCAGGCAGTAGGGAGGAAAAAAAGAGAAATGCCATTCTGTTTTTCAGGTTTCAGACAATCTCCACAGTGTTTGTCTGGGAACCATATTCACCACGAAATCAACACAACAGGGAATTCACCAATGCATGTCGAGCTGAGGGACATGTCTGAGTCTTCACAGAGACTTGGGCCAGTAACAGTACAGCCTTTTTTACATGACAATTCCACAGTGTTCCCACATCCAGAAAGGACACAGCCTGGTTGCATAGCAGATAGAGGGTTGAGTGTTGCACCTCTCACTTATGATGTAATTTCAGCATTAAATACCAATGTAAATTATGAACTTAATACATTGGGAGCTGAGAACACTTATGACACTAGTCAGAATCCACATGGCCAATTTCAGGATGAGGCATCTTCCACTTCAGAACTGGAAATGGCAAGGAAAACTCCAATAATTGCAGCTGGAGTTGCAACAGGTTTCAATTTATCAGTTCCACATCAAGGCTCCCAGGTGGTGCCATCTGGTGCAACAATAAAACAAAGTCAGAAGCAGACAGAATTGTTCGAACGCTACAAAATGGATGCTGAACCAAGAGGTAATTACAATTTTGAGAGGTTATATAGTTTTGAAAAATACTAGTAAATTTGATTATATAATCTTAAAAAGTGCTAGTAAATTTGATTATACATTCCTGAAAAGTGCTAGTAAATTTGTTTATACATTCCTGAAAAGTGCTAGTAAATTTGATTATACATTCCTGAAAAGTGCTAGTAAATTTGATTATACATTCCTGAAAAGTGCTAGAAAATTTGATCATACATTCCTGAAAAGTGCTAGTAAATTTGATTATACATTCCTGAAAAGTGCTAGTAAATTTGTTTATACATTCCTGAAAAGTGCTAGTAAATTTGATTATACATTCCTGAAAAGTGCTAGTAAATTTGATTATACATTCCTGAAAAGTACTAGTAAATTTGATCATACATTCCTGAAAAGTGCTAATATATTTGATGATACAGTCCTGAAAACTACTAGTAAATTTGATTATACAGTCCTGAAAAGTACAAGTAAATTTGAGGTCATCTCCAAAAAGTATTGGTAAAATGCTTGAAAATGCCTAGAAGTCCTTGAAAAGTGCTTGAAATTTTTTAAACAAATGCCATTTTATTACTGAAGGTAAATTTACTGATAAATATTAAGAAAGATAATTAAAGTTTAAGTTTTACAATTTTTCAAAACATGATCTTCTTGGAATTTTAATTCCATGTTGAGTCACTTACATGGTCTGACATTACAACTTCAAGTTGGGTTGCTTATTTGCTTATTAGTGCTTAGCCTCATTTGAGATTGTAACCACCTCAAGATGTAAATGAAAGAATGCTGTATTAGCTGAGCCTAATTATTGATTTACAATGCCTAATAAAAGAAACAATGCAGACTCGATGTCTTTTCCTACATGGTCATCATCATCTTGTCAGTGTTGTATGGACACTGGTAACTGAGTGTAAGGTGCTAATCACTGATTTTGGCATATATTGTCCATACAATTAATGTTTATTCCCAAGCAATCTATCTACAGCCTAATCATTCAAAAGGGTCACTGCCAGTGTTTTGCCAAAAGTATATCTTGTGGGGAAGGGGTGGTGTTTTTGATAAAATGTAGTCTCTTAGTCATTATGGTGGCATCTTGATAAGTTGTTATATGAGAAATAAAATTTGCCAGTTATAGTTTCCTGGGTAAAAGAGTGCATCAGTGTCTCTTATGTACTACTGCATGCTTGATACAACTTCAGGTCAGGTAGTCATTGCTTAGAATGGGTTGTGAATATCAGACACGAATACATGTATTTGAAACTTCTTTCTGCATTCAGTTTTATATACATTTGTCTCGTTTATTGAAAGATCTTTATCAAACTTGATACAAATGATACTCAGTTGATACCATAGATGTGATCCTGAGGTTATGGTGTAAATTGAAAGTAATTTTCCCAAGAATACTTGTAAATAATGGAAGTTTTGGGCAAATTATGAAAATTAGTTTTCAAATAATGATTATTTATGCATAATTTTCAACAAAAAAATTAACACATATAACTTAACATTGCAGGCAATAATGACTCCATAAAAAAGTCACAGCACATGGTGCCAGCAGTGGCATAAAAATGAGAACTGTGGCACAAATTGAATGTTATTTCTTCATTATGAATGGCATTAAAATGAAAGCATGTAAATCAAATTGGAGTAAATTGAATTGAGCATCGCCAGTATGTTTAAGAAAAAGAAAGATACTTTTATAATTCTACAGTCAATGACAAGAATCTCTTCCCACATTAATAAAAGAGAAGAAAAAGGGCTAGATGGAGATAAATTTACAGCAAGTTCCAACCACTTAATTTTTCCTTTAACTTGACAATGGATGTGTGTGTGATTTGGATTTTTAACATAGTTTTAAAAAATTTTCAGTCATATCGCAACAATGTCTTTAGTGTGACAGTTTATAGTGATGTCTAGCACAAGGGCATCATGCGGCAGATACATAGCATCATGTCCCATCCAGTCACATTATCCTGACATGAGGCCAACCAGTCCTAGCACTAACCTCTTAACGCTGAGTGCCAAGCGAGGCAACTGGTAGCACCATTTTTTTATAAGTCTTTGGTATGACTCACTGGAGGAGGGGGAGGGACCCATAACCTCTCGCATCCGAGATGGATGCTCTAACCACTACACACCAGAGCTGTCACTTGAAAATGGAATTAAAGATTTAAGTTTGAAGGTGATAGTAATTTTTTGTTTGTTTGTTTGTTTTTCCATTGTTTATGATTGCTGGCGTTTTATCAAGATCTAGTGTAAAGTGTTGGGGATGTTTTGAAAATGAAGGAGAATCCATCAATGTCTTAATGTAGAAAGTTTTGCATCCTGCTGAGACATATTTCTCACTGATATGCACTCTTCCTCTGTTTTCACAGGAATCTGTTTAATAATCAACAACAAGAAGTTCTACCAGGAAGAAAATGATCCACACAGACGAAAATTAGAAGATCGAGAAGGAACAGATGTAGATTGTGGCACGTATTGAGATTTGTTTGTGACTGTCATGTTATTTAGGTCATATATATTTTTGTGACTCTATGGTCTTAAACTAAGTATTAACAGGAAAAAAGTGAACACCAACAAGTTTTGTAAAATTGAATAAATAATTTATTTCCCTAGAATACAAAGTGAAAATTTGAAACTTAGTGTTGTGAAATAAATCCCAAATAGTCCAAAAAGTTTTATCATAAGTCCAAAAGAGTGTTTTAATGAATTCCAGTCGTGAATATGCTGATGTGCCAGTAGCTTTGAATGGGCTAATGTGCCAGCAGTGTTAATTTATAACAATGGTATGATCTAGAATGTCTCTGAATGAATTTACAACCATTCCAAAATAGTGATTTAGCCCTAAAGTCAATGAGCACTTTGTATTTCAAATGAATAATTTACATAAATAAATCCTTCTCTAATCACAACTGAACACAACTAAAAGACTGACTCCATTAGACAAACGTTTAAGTAGAAGTGAGTAATTCCGATGTAAACAAATTTATATACCTCCCCATTTGACCTATGTCACAATAACCATTTCTGAAGATATTGTCATCTTGATGGAAAATTACTCCAAACTGGAAGCAAGGTTAGGTCTGATTACTTAAAACTTTAGCAAATCAACCTGACAAATGTCAGGTAGACCATGAATTTCTAAAGAGGAAACTAATGCCCTGAACTCAAAGCCAAGTATACATATTTACAAAAATTCTCTTAAAGTTTAGTTTACACTCATGGACACAAGTTAGCTGAGTAATACAGTATGTTGTTAAACACAGCATAGATATACATAACAATATAGAATAATGTTTGTATGTGTAACATGCATAATAAAGATTAATGTCACAAATGATGTCATGATTTTGTGCACAGCAAAGGCATATTGACCGAGACGTCTATATGTATCTTAGGGGTATTTAACTTCATTTTTTGGTAATGTGATCCAATAAAACCAGTATATTTAATTATATGTGGATTCCAAGTTAAATATGAAACTCATTAAATTTCAGTCTTTTGCTCAGCAAGCTTGAAATTAAAATTATTCATGAAATTCATTTGAATTGAGCACTCGTCTTGATGTAAGATTTGTAAGAAATGTCAGATTTCTCAATGAAACTTTGAAACCTGCCTGTTTTTAAAACTGGAATGGCCAGCAATGAAAGTCTTTCAACCTTTTGGTAAAGTCTGCATTTAGCCAGTAATTAAAAATAAAGGAGCCTAAGTAACACAATAGTTAGGTTATAAATAGAGTTGTGCAAATCCTTATAAGCTTCTCCCAGATGTTGTCATCATGTGCAGTGTATTTTGAAAGTCTCATGAAGTTGTCATCTGTTGAAATTTAATTTTTTTCCTTTGTTAATTAGTAGAAGGGAACTTTTTTCTAAACTAAATTTAATTTTCTGTCATCAAAAGTGAAAATAAGTGTGATGAGAAAAATACATATCTTATTTTATCAGCCACTTATAAAGTTAAACATTCCCAAACTGGACACTGTTCGGACACAGAACATTGGGCCATTTAATGGATGTAGGCTAGTAGAATGAGATTTAATAGCTTTAGGTTCACAGTGTAGTAACGACTGCATGTTTTGTAGAAGTTGCGATTTTTGATGGTGATTTTGACACCTACATTGTTTTTTTTTCCCAGAGCAATACATGCTATAGTTTATATTGGAAACTGATGGACATGTTGCGGAATCAAGATTTATTGTCATGTTATTTCTGCATGACCACAATTTCCAAGATGACATAAAAAATTAACTAAATGGTCATTTGAGAGACACTGTTGAGAGACATTGTATCGTCTTTGTGATTCACGTGGGATCCATTAGAGTAGTATAGAAATCAGTGTCTGAAAAAAACATTGTGGCATCACTACACTGTGAGAATGGCCAGTATGATGAAGTGCACAGGCTTACTGGATGGGGTGGAGTTTCACCTTAGTATTTAAAATGGCATTTTAATTTTTGTTCATTTTTCAGAAAAGCTGCAGAACTTGTTCAACAAACTGCATTTTAAAGTGGAAGTAAAACATGACCAGACTGATCAGCAGATACGCAAGCTGATGATAGAAACATCCAGGAAAGATCACTCTAAGTATGACTGTTTTGTGTGCTGTGTTCTGACTCATGGCACAGAGGGTAATGTCCTTGGAAGCAATGGAAAAGAAATTCCCATTTTAAATTTGACTTATTTCTTTCGGTCAGATCTCTGCCCATCACTTGCAGGAAAACCAAAGGTGTTTTTCTTCCAGGCTTGTCAAGGATCAGAGAAACAGTCAGGTACAGTACATTATGAAAAGAGTGGATCGACAGTTATACACATGTATTACATGTATTGCAACAATGTATTGCCATATGTGGTTCATTGATATATGCTACCTTAATTCTTATGCATGCATTACACTTGGTAGGTAAGGGTAAAAGGATCAATTACACTCATCATTTCAGGCATCAATTACTTTAACGTGTACCACAGTTGTCTGTAGATATCATTATCATCTGTAATTGATTACTTTAACATGTGCCACAGTTGTCTGTTGATATCTTTATCATCTGTAATTGATTACTTTAACATGTACCACAGTTGTCTGCAGATATCATTATCATCTGCAATTGATTACTTATACATGTACTACAGTTGTCTGCAGATATCATTATCATATGTAATTGGTTACTTATACATGTGGGGCCCCGAGTGGCCGAGTGGTCTAAAGCGCTTACCGTTACGGATCACTGCCATCTCACCTCTGTCTGCGTGGGTTCGAGTCTCGGGCTCGGCCAATGTGGTTATGTGAGAAAGCTTGCTGGTAGCTTCTCGTGGGTCGGTGGTTCTTTCCGGGTTCTCTCGGGTTCTTCCTCCACCATTAATACTGGCCGCCATGTATAGCCTATCTTGTGCTGAAAAATGGCGTTAAACCCTATGACAACAACAACAACAACAACAACAACTTATACATGTATCACTATAAACTGCCACACTGCAGACATCGTAGCGATATGACTGAAATTTTTTACAGCTACATTAAAAATCCAAATCACAAACACACACATGCACCACAGTTGTTTGCAATATATCATTATCATATGTAATTGAATAAGTTAATTAGGTGAATAGTAGTTCAGTTTGGTCCTGTGAGTATATCCTTGCTTTTTTATGTAGAAAAAATCCTTCACCAAGTTATTGAGATAACTACAAACCTTTACAATACAAGAGTTCAGTTAATTAGAGCAGGTAAATGACCGTAAATTTCCGTTAGAAGTATGAAGAGTGTTAAAGAAAATCTGATTGCCCAAGGCCCATCTAATTTCAGATTGGGCTCCTTCTGTATTCCATGTGAGGTACCCATCGGTCTTGTAAAAAAGAATAACTTGCCTGAGAAAATTTTGAACATGCTGATGAAATACAGAAATTTATTTTCAAGATGTTGACACACCTGACATCAAAATAAGTGTCATGCTTAAAAACATGATTTTTTACTCCCAAAACCCTGACACTGTTGTGTTTTGAAAAACACGATTTTCAGCAATCTTCACAAATAGAAGAGAAAAAACACTTCAGTATATGCCTGTTACATTTAGCATGTGTAAACGGTAAACAGTCATGATTGGAACTGATGTAAGACTATTTTTTAGGTTGTTTAAATAGCAGCGATTAAAAGGCAAAGAGGTCAGGTATAAACCAACATTTCATATATTACTTAATAGGCTGACAATATAGCTAGTGTGGTGTGTTTGATGACTACTGTGGGTGAGCCCATTGTGGTAATTTACATAGGTAAAGATCGCAAAGTGCAGCAACCCAATATAGATAAATAAAAAAGTTGCTACCTTCTACTGTAGGAGAACACAAGTTATTACATATAATTGCCTTGAATGAGGATGTTTAAGCCATCTTTATTAAAGATTATTAAAAAGTTTGTAAACAGCGGTAATGTTTCTTTGAGGTTGGATTTAGTTCCATATATAAAATGGAAAGCATGATTATTTCAGTTGTCAGAATAGTGTTCAGTTGTAATTCAGTTTTGAAGTTGACTTAGGGAGAAATTAGCTATCAGAAAAGTCCAGCAAAAATAAATTTCAGAACTTCCGGTTGACAGAGGTTTACTTTGTGAAGCACACAAGTAAAATGGGGGGGGGGAGCATTTAATTCGCATTTATACCAAGCCGGTCAATATGAGTGACACCTGTATGCAACATATTCAACATACTGAACTGAACATTCAGATTTAGTTATCTTTATTATTATTTGTTATCTTAATCTTGTTAAAATACTAAGCATTAATTAACCTGTGGTTTTTGGGATGATTTTAGCCATGAAATAGATTGATTGAAAGACAATCATAAGTGCACGCTTACGTTTGCACAGTTGATTTGTGTTGATAAAGTATATTGCCACCTGCACTGGAAAGAGGCATTTATTACTGCTGCATTACCTTTGAAGCCCCCACCAAACTTTAAAATTTTATGCATCAGTACCATCCTATTGCTAGTGAGTGTAGTGTAGCATTATCTTCAAACCCCTTATTGAACTCTATTGAATCCATATTTAAAGTGTAGCAATTGTTCTGTGACAAAGACTATTAAAAGAGCAGAAATTTTCAGTATGTGGCAATTTGAGTCCAGGTTTGTGGAATTTGAGTCAGGGCTTATGATTTTTTTTTATAGTCACCTGCCCTGAGCCTGTGTGTAAAAAACTTTATTTGAGTGCTGATAACTTTAAGCAGACAGCATACACAGTGGAAATTCCAATACTAATTGGCTCCAACTGCATGAGTCTTTGTGGGTTATTTTCTGCAAGATATCAAGGATATGGCTGATATAAGGTTCACATTTAAGAAAATTGTCATTCATATATATAAAGAGCAAACAAGTGAAAGTATAAAATTGTTGTTGTTGTTGTTGTTGTAGGGTTTAACGCCATTGTTCAGCACAAGATAGGATATACATAGTGGCCAGTATAAATGGTGGTGGAAGAACCTGGGAAAACCCTCGAAAGAACCACCTACCTACGAGAAGCTACTGGCAAGCTTTCTTACATACCCACATTGGCCAAATCCAAGACTCAAACCCACACAGACAGAGGTGAGATGGCAGTGATCTGTAACAGTGAGCGCTTTAGACCACTCGGCCACCAGTTTCTCCAGAAATTACCTACAGTGCCTTGCAGAAAGGGCCAGTTTGTACTGGGCTTTCTTCATTTGCAATCATTTGATTCAAATAATTTTGACTGAAATTGACATTCATTTGCCTGCTCAGAATAACTGAGCTCTGATGTTGTCATGGTTAATACCATTTTCGATATGGAAAACTGGAAAAATGTACCTATTCAGCCATGTTGATAGTAGAGCCTTTTCTGCAGACACAAGATACAGCTGGCCATACAAAGGTAAACATAATTAACAAAATGTTGGATATGGTCAACCATTTACACTGTTTTCATTCTTTACAGGTTATAAAAAGGAACAGGCTGCTCCTGATATTGTTGAAGATGCACCTAGCCGAGAGATGATTCCCAATGAAGCAGACTTCCTGTTTGGATTTGCCACTGTGGCTGGTTATTCCTCCTTCCGTAGTAGAAGTAGAGGAAGCTGGTACATAAGTAAACTTGTACAGATGCTAGAAACATACCATGAAAGGTATGCCTGTCCTTATGTTTTTGTTACTTTTTCTGATTTTAATATAACTGCTGTAGACAAAACTTACTTTAATTCTGAGAACACATTTTTAATTAGGTGTTTAGAGCTTGTATTTTTAACAAGTGTTTCTTTTTATATCGGCAGGGGTTGAAAGTCTTTTAATAAAATCCATTTGCCTAGTCAGGCAAGTAAAAAAACTTTTGTCTTGCTATCTTGCCCACAGGCAAGTAATGAAACTTTTGTCTTGCCCACAGGCAAGTAATAAAACGTTTGCCTTGCTCACAGGCAAGTAATAAAACTCTTACTCCACCAACTAATATATAAAAGTTGGCAATGCTGACAACCTGAATTAAGTCATGTGAAATGTTTTTCATCCAAAATTTATTCTATGACACTTCTAACACCAGTTTTAAGTAATTACAAATTGAGACCAGTCTGATCACCCTCTGGCAACTGTTTGTTAGTACTGAAGAGCTTAGATGAATCAAAACAAATAGAAACCATACTTCTGGTAGAAATAATAGACTTTCAGTCAAAAAAATGTCTGCAATATTTTTAACAGTACATTCATTAAATTAAAGGGAAACACAGGTCAGCCTTGAATCAACACTGGCCCAATTGATTGGAAAATTCAGTAGACTACTGGTGATTTACACTTGCCATTTCAAACTGGGTGAATATATTTTCAAACCCTGATTAGATATGTGTCTTTATTCAATACTTGAATATATTTACTAACAATAATATGTAGGTTATCTTCATTATGATAATCAAGATCACTTTGAAATGTTAGCATACAGTGTTTATGACATGTTTTTTAAAAAATTTTAACAATGGATATTACAAAAATATGTTTATAATCCAGCGAGTCCATTTTCAGTAGATTAGTATATTTTTTGTGCAAATTACAGTGTCAGAGATGGAAATGAATTAAAAAGATTACATATTAAATATAATAGAACAAAATGGTTCTGTTAAATAAAAGGATCATCATATTAAAGAGTATCAGCAATAAAGGTGACTATACTGTAATTGATATGCAGATAATGTTGAATGCAAATAGAAAGCAGTCAAACCATCTGTTAAAATATTGCTGATTTTTCTGGGTTTTCTATACACAGGATGGATGTGTTAAGTATCCTTGTGAGAGTCAATGATGCAGTATGTGAAGAAGGTGCACACTTTGACAGCAAAGTGTACAAGCAGACACCTGCACCTATGTTCACTCTCAGGAAACAGCTGTATTTCTGATGGACACATCAAAGAACAAGTGCTTCTGTCATTGGAATGCAAAACATTACACCTATGACCCAACATAAATTGTGCTTTTCTATAATGCATTTTTTAAAATCTTCCTATAACTCAAGTGGTTTTACTAAAAGGTGATAATACGATACAAAAAAGAAACAAAGATTAAAACATTCATGGATAGAACTAACTTTGGACATGAAAATTGCAAAATATCTTTCACAGAATAAAAATTAATATGGTTAATATTAACATTAATTAAAGATGTTTCAAAGATTTTCATGGAGTACTGATTTTCATGGAGATTGTTATTGCTCTGAAATATGAATTTAAGACCAGATGAACAAAATGAAAGACATGTAAATGATGCAGAACCCGTTACTTACTTGTATATTCCTGGCAGTCAAATGAGCTTAAGTATTTGTTAATTCAGCTACATTACTGTAATAAAACATAATCGTTCTTACATGTGTATGATTTGTTTGAAACCTTTTGGTGGAAAAAAGTTACAAAACAATTATTAAGCATTTTTAATTGTTTCAGATCTCGTGTACAGTATTTGATAACTGTCAGTTCCACATAGTGCCTAAATTGTTGTGTTATAAGGTCAGTGAGGATTGAGAAAAAAGTAAAAAAAGGGCTTGAATGAAAGAACAAGTAGGGAAAAGATCTGTGAATATTAGATTTAATGCTTAATTACATCATTCCTTCATTCAGGCATAGCTTTTGACAATAAAATTGGTATAAAATAACTGCAATTACTTTTTCTTTGCAATTCTGTATGATTTTGAGATATAATCACAGTCATGATCCATCTGAATGAATAATCCATGCAAAGCATAGATAAATGCAAATATTTATACAGTCAAACCCTGTCTGAATGGTCTCCTTGATACTACATTCACCTGGTATCAATCACCATTTTAATTTGCCGTCATGCAAATAATGGTCACCTGCTTTTTGCAGTCAGAAGCCAGGTGCTTCCTGACCAAATAATGGTTTCTCACAGCTTTAAACAGTCATTGTAAGTGTATCTACATTTACAGTTTAGTGTATGCAGACTAAACTGTTGCTTCCTGATGAAGGCAATGGTTAGATAATGGCATATCATGTGAATTAATGTGTAAATATGTCTTATTTTGCTTGTACTAACTGTACTCCACTTACATTGTCAATGTAGCAACTTTGCCTACACTGTCAGATTTTCAAATTTGAAAGGAGGATTGTTTTTATTGTTAATAGAGAGGGTGAAACCAGTTTTCCTGTTGCAGCAGAAATGAGGGTTGCCTTATGGCAGATGTAGTGTGATATATTCTGATCTATCTGCCTTTGAATTAAGCCATCTCAGATGAAACTAGTTTATCTTTGAAGAGAGATATGAATTACATCCCTTTTCTTTAGGGTCAGGAGTAATTCAGTGTTTAAAACTTGTCTGAAAAGGCAGCCAAAGTTTCAGTTCATTTGATACTAGCAATAGCTACAGAAGGCTTCTTTACATTCCGTATTCATCGTCACATGTCTCTTATGTAAGATTACTCTTTTGGTCTCTATAAGTTGAGCAACTTGGTAATCCGGATATTGTTTTAAGTGTGAACAACTTTTTCTAAGCCTAATTATACAAGTTGGCTAAACAATTATTCAGTCCTCTGTTTTGTAGTCAAATGTAAGTTAATGAAATTGAATTCTTGCAAATTTGTTTTGGAAGAATGGGCAATTTAATCTGTCAGTGATTACAATTTCAAGTTTCTGGTTTTTGCACGACCTTGGAAAGGGAAGTGAGGTTAATGAAAGAGCAAGGTACGAAAGGAAGACTGACACAGCTGTGTAATTTTCTCCCTGTATATGGAGGTCAGCAAGCCACTGAGTTGGCACCTGATTTAGTCACTTATGTGCTTGGTTATTTTGACAGCCATGTCTGGTCTCAACTGAACAGGAGCATCCAAATGCAGAACAGACTTTGCATGTTTGTCATTGGCTGAAATAGCATAGCAAGACAATGATGAAAGGAATGCTTTGATCAGCATTAACTGAGTTTCAGTAAGCTTGTAGTATCTGCTCATGAACTCGTAGGAATAGGCTCCATTTAAACATCAAATTTTAGGGTTAATGGTACCATGTCAACTGATGATTAAAACAATCTTTACAAAAAATACTGACTATTTCTTCATCAACCCAGTCTTGGATATCACTTAAAACTTAGTGATTTGTTTTGATCATGAGAACTCAAGAATGATGATAAAGTGGAAAGATGGTTTTGTGAACATTATGGTTATCTCTTGTCTTAGTCAGAAATTATGTGTACATCAATTGCAAAATAACTGTCTTAGATCATTAGAAGTAAAACTTGATGTTGCAGTGTTGTCAGTCTTGCGTTTAAATATTGTTTGTTTGTTTCTGTTGTTTTGTGTTGGAGAAACTTATTATTTTTATTAAACGTGTTGAAATGGTGTTGTCTTGCTTTTTTTAGTATTGAAAATAAAATTGTAATGACATGCTCTTTCCATCAATCTTGGTCAGGTCTTCCTTCTTGTCTGTGTACAGAATGAGAGGCATGTTTTCCATTATATCCAAGCTCTTGCTGTATAAAGGAGAGAGTTCACCAGTCAGGATCTAAATCCCGAAACCCATGATGCACCATAGCAGCAGTGGTGATTCATTGTGAGTGCATCATGATGGGGGTGAGACTACCTGATAACTGCACCATTTATATGATCAGTTTCTGGGAAACAAATCGACCAGTTAAATTGATCCAAAACACCCAAATAATAAAGGCAGTTATAATTAGTAACTCTCTCAGCATGCTGTGCTCCATGGAATCTAGTAACTCTTCTAGTAGAGTAAATTTGTTGAGAGAAGTTTAGTTTAAGACTGAAAATTCTGGACCAAAATAATTCTACTGTAAAATTCATGTAGGTGCCCTCCCACATTGACATATCTGGAAATGAAAGTGCCAATATAGAAGCCAAAATTCTCAGCAAACTCAGTGTTCAACAACTGGCTAACAGCATCCAGGATATCTACAGTATAATTCAGCAAAAACCCATTTACCCAGAAGCTTCGGTAGGTTCTTACCAAGTAGCAGGCATTAACTGCCCACATTGCCCCACTCCAGAAACGCTTCACACATTATCAATGAATGCCCCCAATACAACAGACACACATTTGAGGATGAACAGATAACTCTCAAAGCCCCCAATAACCTTTCCAGAACTTCAGCTTGGACATGATATGCAACATTATCTTGGGATACCTTTCTGACGTAGGAAAAGAGGATAAATATAACCCTTACCTAAGAGATAATGTAACACCTTCAATAAAGGAACACAATGCTCAACCAAAATACAGACACCAAAGGGGCAGTTAATATGGGCAAATTCCAGATGTTTAGAATGGTGAATGTAAGTCCACCACAGGGGAGGAGATTGGTAGACCATTCCCACTATAGGGCTTAGTACAGGGTAAGGGTGGGCCAATCCAACCCTTCTGGGCAAAAAGGCCCCCTCCCAATAATGTGACAATCATGGGAATGCCCCAAAATAAATTGGACATAACAACAAAAACATCTCATTATTTCAAAGACCAGTAAAATATGCTAAAATGAATATAATCAAATCTATCTACAGTGGCCACCTATGAGAAAAGAGCAAAGTGGCCTTTGTAGACAGGTGACCTGTGAAGTCTGGTTCATCTCTCACACATGGGTCATAAGAAATGCACATACTATGTACCAAATAACATTAGCATTATTATTAGTAGTTACATCATTATTATTAGTTTGCATCTATAATTACTAACAGTAGTAGTATGCTACCAAGATACATGTATTTAGTGTAGCTATTTAGCAATAACAAAAATAACAAAATAATAAAATAAAACATTCCACACAAGACAGCAGAAGTGGAAACACTGCTTAGATAAGGAACACAGAGCTGCTGACCATAGAAGACAGAGTAAAACCACTGCTTGATTAACAAACATATGGCTGCTGACCACCAATGGCAGAATGAAAACACTGCTTGGTTAAGAATGCTTGACCGCTGACCATGGAAGACAGGTGATTGCTGATTACATAACATTTATATAGGAAATTGGGTTGGTGTGGTATTTAGATTGATCGTTGTGACCAAGAGACAGCTCAATTCAGGTGACCATTAGGACAGGTTTGACTGTACTACCTGTAAAAAAACCCTAGATAATATAATTATTGACTCATAAAAAACTACCCTCCTACTTCTCACAAATAATAAACTCAATCTATACTCTTGCTAACAAATCTTGCAAGTATTCATCCTTAAATGTAAAGAAAAGATAGATTTTAAAAATGTTAAAAACCTTTCTTTGTCTTCCTTGGCAGGATATTGGTATTAGAGGATTGCCAGGGAATAATATAAGTAAACTCTCAGACCTTAAAGAACAAATAAACTATGTAAGGTGGTCCTAAGCCAAGACCGTCAGGCCCCACTACATAAGGTGGCAACGATTGGTTCACTTAAAGCAAATTGGCCATAAGACCCACTAAATTGACCCCAACATTTTAAGAATATAAGGTGGTCCAAAGCCCAGACTATCAGGCCCAGCTGCACAAAGTGGCAATAACTGGTCCAGTAGCACTGAATTTACCACAGGACCTACTAATCTGACCCCAATATAAGTAGGAATATTAGGTAGTCAAAACCACCAGGGCCATCCGCACAGTGCTGTGATTATTTAGAAAACCAAAAACACAAAGGTTAGCAATGGCACCAACAGATTCGCAAGACAAAACTCAACCCAATAATTAGTATAAGGTGGCCATAAACTAAATCATTGGGCCCAGCCACACTAGTTGGTGCTGATTCAATGAAATCAAAACTACAAAACAACATAATGATGTGGTTGCTTACAAATTTTTTAATGTTTTTAATTCTGCAATCCTGGGCATGCACTGATACACAATATAATTTCTACTGTACTAACTAACCAGCCGTAAGTATGGAGTTTGTATCTTCAAAATTTATCATCCAGGTGCAATACAACATCATTAAACTTTGGCAAAATACAAAATTCCAACCCTGGATCAACATGAGCAACAATGGTGACATCAGGACATGGCTCTTTCTTCACCTTTGCTGCACCCGGGCATGGCAAATTGAAAAGTGTGCAGTGCCTAACACCAGCTTGACACATAATTAATAAGTACATGGTACTACGTACATTAACTAGTCACACATAGTCATTGGTCAAACATGACTATAATCTAAAATCAGTCAGTCAGTCTGGTCACCCTTGCTGACTCATCAACAGCTACAATGAACAGACATAAAGCTGGAAAACTAAGTAAAAAATTATTACACCTAGAATATGTTCATCATCTAGATCAGGTCATTGAGCTTGATCCAGACAATCAGAGGTTCCAAAGGACACTAATACATTTGAAATTATTCAATCAACTGTTCCTCTCTACATTGGAGAAAGATACAGAGAACAAGAAGAAGTAAGAGAAAGAAAAGGTCCCCCTACATGTCCCTACTATGCTGTTAAGACCATGGTGAGCACCCCAAAACTGTCCTGGTGGAGAAGAAATATGGTCCCGTTGACTAAAATCTGGGACATAGAGCAGCAGCAACAGCAATAACCACAACAACCACAGCAACGACCACAGTGTAAGACATTCACATCCCCTCAAACAGAAGATGGCAAAAGTATAGTGAATCATCCCCTCTCATCCCTACCTAACTCCATCAATCCTTGGGGTGAAAATGTGTTGCTGCAGAGCTTGATCTTTTTGATCACGTAGACAAAATCAAAGAGGCATTTTATCTGAGAATACCAGGTGTTAGGCGCTTGCATATATGCATAGGAATCTCCACTGCATTGGCATTGGGACACAACAAGTGCAAAGTTGTCTGCCTTGGAAAATAGGAACTATCCGGCGGATCATGCCATTATGAGTACTGTAAAACACATACGCAGGTATTACGTGATGGCTAAGGTGTACGACCCTGGCATCGGAGTGAAATCACGTAATCATCCTTGCCAGTCTTGTGGATCTGTGCATGTGTACTATAGAGCACACAGAAACAAATCAAAACCACCAACACCTGTGGCTGCACAAGCACAAATAGATACAACAGTAAAAGCCAATAAAATGGAGATAAATGAACTAATAACCAGGATCGAAGTAATCGCAGTTTCTGATCCCGATAAATACAAAAAAATAATGGAAGCCATCAACAAAATTCCCAATTAGAAAGATGCTTCACATTCCCAAAGCATAAACATGCCTACTCTGCTACAACTAAAACAGACCATACGGCAGCATGAAATATACATACCAAGTGGTATGAGAAAAGCAAACATTCTTGAATTATCGAGACCCATATTTGTACTGAATCCATTTCCACGGTTTATTACTGCAGCAACAATTACAAATCAAACGACGGTAAAACAATTAACACATAATAGCCGAATACTCGGGTCTAAGAAAAAACCAAGATACCTCTATCACTGCATCAATCGTTTCATGGATCCAGATACATAGCAACACCAAAATGAGTCCCACCATGGTCATTTATAAAGGTAAAAAACTTTGACAGCAGATGTTCTGAATGGGCAATTTTGTCGGCGTTATATCTGGCTAGGGATCACCGAGTCGTGCCTCGAAAATACCAGCAACATCTGGGTGAACTCATCTTTGGTGATATTGAATTTCCCGTGCAAGTTACCAAACCACTAGGAACAAATTTGAAACACTTTACCCAAGTATCGTCGTTAATGTGTTCATTTAAGACGAGGCTTTTATCCACTGGCATTATCTCTCCTTGGTCAGCATGGAGGAGCTGTCAGTGCCCAGTAAATGATTGTCCACGTATCATTGCACGATTGTTGATGAGTCCCACCGCAAATATACTGAATGCTTCAAACTGGTACCAAGTCTCAGGACCAAACACAATTATGTATTACAAGTGCGAAATCTGCTATTGTACTTGAGATTGGGTATGTGTGCAACCAAAATCCATCGAGTGCTTGGGTTTCGTCAGCAAGCTTGGATGGCCCCGTACATTCAAATCCTGGTGGCAGACCCCGTACCTACATACAAAGGCCAAAAATGACTTGGAGAATCTGCGTAAATTAATTTGAGTCGACCTTGTCCGTGACAGTGAACAAGACAAACTTTTAAAGCTAATCTCTGTACCGGCCTTTGAATCCAGAAAAATTTTCGATGATGGATTGCTGTTCACATTAAAAAGTCAAAACTAATCCTAACAAAACCAATTTATATTGGTTCGTCCGTGCAGGACTTGTCAAAGCTGCTCATGAACAAATTTTACTATGACAAGATCAGACCGTTTTATCAGACTCGAGTCAAGATTCCTCCACGCTGACACTGACTAGTCGCTAATGTATATGAACACCAATGATGTATACATGGACACGGCACAACCAAATTTGGTCAATAAATTTGATACCAGCGAGTATCCGATAGAACATCAGTTGTTTAGTAACATCAATAAACAGGTGGTTGGCAGGTTCATAGACGAAAGCTCGGGTAAGCTAATCGAAGAGCATGTGAGACTGCCACCCAAAATTTGATCGATTGTGGTTACCCCAAGAACATTTTAAAGGCCAAAGGTGTTCCGAAGATGATTGTAGAAGAAGATCTCAAACACAAACTGTACCTGGAATGTCTTCGAGACCAACGTGAATCGCACACGATGCAAGTATGATCCGATCCAAGAAACGTCACATGGGCGTGTACCGATGCACTAAAGTGAGTTTGTCCCCGCTCAATACCAAACGATTGATACGATGGAATCACCCCTTACGCGTTTGGTCATGTAAATGATGTTAATCGACGAAATAAACTTACAGCATCAGATAGTTTTGTTAGCATGAAAATTTTCAATGAAAATCTGGCGGAGAAAGAAGAACCTGATGTTAGATAAACCAGTGTATGTTGGAGCTGCAGTGTTGGAGTTTTCAAAATGGTTAATGTACGATTTCCACCACAATTTTGTCAAGGAACAATGGCCTAATGCTAAGTTATTGATGTCAGACACTGATTCGCTGTTGTATGAGGTTACCATGCACGGACGGTGTTTACTCAGATATATATGAACACAGCGAGTTGTTTGATTTATCAGATTATCCGATCAGCAGCGGATTCCATTGCAGTGATAACAAAAAAGTAATAGGTAAATTAAAAGACGAAACATGTTTCAACCCAATAAAAGAGTATGTTGGATTGCGTAGTAAAGTGTACTGCTTCAAATTAGCAAATGAGAAAGTTAAAAAACGAGCTAAGGGGATTAAGAAAAATGATGTTGATAAGATAATTAAATTTGACAACTATAAATCCGTGTTAGATGGGACGAATGAAAAAGTCTGGATGAAATCGATCCGATCATATCTACATAAGATAAAGACGATGGATATCAATAAAACCGGCCTCTGCAATTTCGATGACAAGAGGTACTGTGAAGATGGAATTAATATGTATGCATTGGGTTATCGTGAAGAATCAGAACCTGATAATGGTGAAGAATCGTTTCTGTATTGGTTGTTATCATGACAAATAAATCTGATAGTATTTTCATTAGTGGGTGAAATAGTGCTCTGGCGAAAGTTATTTCCCTTTTCAAAGCACAAGCACAGGTTTTAAATTTTTGTAATAGGTTTCAGCGATATATTCCAATAAGAACGATGGTTTCTGAAAAAGTTTATTTTTGATAGTTGTCGGAGGGGTAGTTTTCAAAACCTGAAAATGTTTGCACTTGTTCCGAGGGGGATATACCCCTCTGAGCCAGAGCACCCTATTTCTCTTACTACTGACAACTAGGGGTATTTAGAAATGGGGGGGGGGGATATGTGAAGAGAATGGAAACATGGTACTTTAGTGAAGAACGAATAGAAGTAGTGCCTTGTTATAAATATATGGAATTGTTTTTACACTGACGTTGAAATAGTCTTTGGATAAACAAATGTTAGCTGTACAAGCCACAAAGTCTGTGACACGAATACTTTATTTTCAAAAGCAGTTCAGGCAATTTCATATCAGAGATATGTATAAAATATTTGACTCGATGATTAAACCAATATTATGCTATGGAGCTGAAATATGGGGATCTGAATACTCGAAAGATATTGAGGAAGTGCCGTTTCAATTTTGGAAGAAATACTTCTCAGTTTTAAATACTACAAATAAATGGGTGTCTATAGGGAAATGCGGTAAGTTCCCCCTCTTTACCTCATATATAGTAAGATGCAAGATGTACACAATATTGGATAAGATTATGCGATTATCGGATGATAGATATCCACATCAATGTTATATTATGTTGAAAAAGTTAAACGAAGTTTGTAGAGTCAAATGGACTACGAAGAGTAAAGATATTCTCAATCAATATGGCTTTGGATAGCTATGGATAACAAGATGTTGGCAATAAAAAAAGGATTTATTTCGGAGTTCGCACAATGTATTAGAGTCTGCATTTCAGACTTGGTCAAATCATATTACTAATTCCTCAAAATGTTAATACTATAGTCAGTATAAATCCCTACTACAATGTGAGAAATACCTCTCCTGCTATATACATTTTTAATTTAAGAATACATTTAGTTAAACTAAGGTGTTCAAGCCATAACCTAATGTTTGAAACAGGTAGAAGGGAAACAATTGATAGGGTGTTCAGATTTTGTGAACTGTTCAGGAGAAGAAGTATTTATATAATACAGGATGAATTTCGTTTGGTTTGTGTTTGCCCAGAATATGATATTATTAGAAGACTATATATATATATATATATATATATATATATATATATATATATATATATACTGTACAACAAACGTTGAAAAATTTGTCTCGCTTATGGCTAGCAATGATGTAGTGACACTGTATAATTTATCATACTACTTGTACAAATCATTTGCTCGGAGAGCGGTTGTTTTATCCAATCCAAATAAAATCACGTGATAATGATACTATTCGGAAAGAAGTGTAGAAATAAGTGTAGAAGTAGATCAAGAATTTATGTCTCACCTATATTAAAGAAAATGCAGCGTTCCAATTGTGTATATCATAATATAATTTTAAACTATGGGCAAGAGGCCTATATTATTGAAATAAAGTGAATTTTGATTTGATTGGTTGAAGATTTGTATGATATATATGACGAACAAAGTTCATTCAACGATGATGAGTACGGAAACGATTGAGACGGTTCGTGTGCTGCGTGAAAGAATGCAACAGGTGGTTGTAAACACAGTCCAGAGCGTTATCTCGATGATTACCATCTAAGCCACAAAACCAGAATTTAGTAAAAAAAAATTCTGCACCTGTGACCTCTGGAGAATCACATACAATTGAGGTAGCACTATCGTCGCTGCGAGTATGTTAGAGTTGGCCTAGTATTGGATCACAACCGTTTGGCGGTCTTCCTAAGAATAATTCGTGTTTTCAGCAGACACTGGTGCAAACTGGCATACTAATGAACTTCCCTCGAGGCGTACAACATAGAATCGATCAATGAAGAAATTCAACGAAGAATTATATTAGTAAATGGTAAAGACTCTAAAATTTCAATACGTGTCCATGAGCCCATATTCAGTTGTGTCATTGCCATAGAACCTAAAACGTATGCCGTAGATATTACACGGTCCTCAGCAAGATCAGTTTTAGATTGGCCTGGAAACATTTCAGATGATAATCGTGTGGGACATCATATTGTGCCTAACATTGGGAGAATTTCTTGAATAACGGGAGTCACTTTTAGCCGTGACGCCATCAGTGGCAGTTATGAAACCAAATCTGAAACGACAAGCGTAGTAGTTCGGGGTTACATACTGTTTGGGTTTTCATCAACCGTGCAACCATGTGATTTGATATCGATTACGCCTGCAGCACCTGTTAAATGTCACGCGATAATAATCGGCTCGCACATACTTGTTTTTCCCTTCTGGATCAAGTCGGGTACGTTGTTAATCTTTGTAGTGAAACATTAACAATACAAATGTACGTTAGAGACCGACCTGACATTTAATAATAATAACAACAATGAGAGTTGCGCGTGGACGTGTGAAACCCATTCACGCAATAAATGCGAGAAAACCTGTGTACATGACATAGTAATGGAACTGGGCTCGGTGATGTTCGTAGATTATTTGCGAGTGCACCAAAAGCACTCACAGCGTTATCATCGCGCGCTGGACTCATCGCTAAAACAATTAAATGCGAGCTGTGGTAAGTATCAAAAGTACCGCTTTGAATCGATTGAAACAACTAGTCTCGCAGGCGGCTCAGTCACTTTGAGATCGATTACGGCGATTAATAGCACGAACACCATCATTAATTGTTCCAGTTATATTATGATAAGTTGGTTTTATCATAACCTTCATCTCATTTCTTGCTATGAGAAGGAATTACTCATAGCTTTAAGAGATGCCTTTGCCCATGATTAGAGAGAGAGAGAGAAGAAAGTTCGGGCTCTCTTAAAGATGAAGGTGTAACGCATAATGGTGTTGATACGGCTACATCTGGGGAATTTGCCGATGCAAGAGGTAGCGGGAATCGACTGTAAGATAGATAGACGAAGCCTTCTGATTCTTGGACGGACGGACTGATTTAAGACAGGCTGCGCTCCGGTATGTATACTGATTTGACATGCTCCTGGCCAAATTTGGTAAAGTGTTTGGGCCTGTGTGCGTCCGTCTCGAATCTTAATGGAAACGAGTGTTTGCTTAGGTCAGAATTTGCCTCGTCAGCTGTTTTGTTTCAGACAAACGCTAAGTCTTATATCTTACTCAGTCAGAAAAAATGTTAAGAATCTGGCCACGAAGTAATGACACAATTTAGGAATACTAGCTTTGCTGACTTGGCATAAAGAAACAAATGTATAATACGGAGGGGGGATTTGTACTTGCTTGTAACTTTATTAAAATAGCATATAGTTGTAATATGAAAATAAATAATAGTACTCTCAATATATTTAAGTGTAAATTACTTCCAATATGATTTAATGAAAAATTAGTTTTAATACAATTTAGAGAAAATTTCAATATTATTACTTTTACTCAAAAATTCTGTCCTAATAGTTACATTACCGTCAACAGAATCAATGTTGTCTGCAGTTAGTAAAATCTTTAACAAGGCCGCTCGGCTGCGATTGTCAGATTAAGCGATTGCAAAAGACGTGAGAGGTAAAGCCGTCATGCAGTGGTATTAAATAAAATCGATATTGTGTAGTTTTTGTAAATGCAAACATGTGTTTGGGGCGTTTCCGCTTACAAATCAAGACAATGTTCAAACCCATAGCAAAATTATATTTGACGACTAAGAAGTGACTGAGGTTGCGTTGCAGTTCAACCGTCATCAAGAACCTTCTGAAGATGTTCGGATTAACTTTACAACCAATCATACTACACGTGCATATCACAATCTGTGATCGTATATGGACCGGCATCAAAACATTGACACTGGTTTGCAGATTTCACAATATGACTTCATAACACTGTTACCCAACCTTTTACTGGAACAGTTGGAGTTGTTCAGGCAATCCGTTGTAGACATGTATTTTCATGCACGTGTAGGTTGACTGATGCTACTAACAGATGTTATGCTCTGATACTTTCTGACAAGACACTGTTGTTGGAGGGTGCAGGTGGCCGAATAAGAGTCATCGATGCACTTGTGAAAAGAATTTAGAATTCATAATTAAACCTGTTAAATATTTTATTAATAATGTCCTATCACGAAGTGACTTTTGACCTTACTCAAAATCAACTTCCGAAAATAAAACACTCAATGAGCGGAATCAACCGACTGGGTGTTTAGACCAGTTGGCAGTGGATGTTAATATCGATAGCAATTTTGTTCCACTTGTCGATGAAAATCTGCGTCACAACGGAGTTATCAGACCCTCGTATACACTAAAATATAATCGTGTTAAGGGTCAAATAGAAATCAATCGTTGGAACCACCCTGATGTAACAATGCCAACTCGACGTCAGCTTTAAATCATTGACGTGCACGTGAAAATGCTCAAGCGTTAACTGTATCAGCAGATGCTAAACCTCTCCGGGATTATTTCTAGAACGATGAGGTGGCATTCGCCGAAGTATCCACCTCAGTCACATTCCCTGTTAATTATATTATCCAACATTGACTCGGCTAGCAACAAAAGACAAACCCGATCGACTGAAATTCAAGAAGGACGCACTTGGTTGGGTAACATTTCTTGGGCAAGAAAGACCGTTAAACGTAAAAGGTGCTGACGTAATCGGCGAGTTTGCAGGTGAAAAGGATGCTAAACAAGTAGGTCGCACTATCGTTGGAAATGAAAATATTACAGAGGCTGATATTTACTATCATTGTACGTCAGTTGAACCAGAATAAAAGGGTTGTTTATTAGAAGTACATGTGCTTATTGCTCCTGCGCGTAATGATGAGCCAAGACAACGTCTGCCTGTCTGGCAATTAAAATACGCGATTGTATTATTAATTCAAGAACAATGACGGACCCTCTGTCTTACCGATGTGAAAACATAATCTATGCGGAGCAACAGCTGCGATATGAAATTATCAAAATAACCGCGCCATTCGTGAAATACAAACACGCGTGTTTGTAGATGCTATTTATAGTCTTGATGCAGCAGCCACTGTTGTTCTTGGTTTGACTGGAATCACGACAATGTCAACCATTGTAGGTGCACCAGTCAGATTTATTGTCGGGGCTCTATCGATAGTAACTGATATCTCTGTTGGTGATAGCAAGTTAATTTCGACATTGTAAAGTTAGGAAACTATCAGTTTGATGGACAGAGTGGTATAGCTCCTAGAGTAAACAGAGGTTATGGAATGTTACCCAAATCGAAGTCATGTATGCTGGGAGCTGACCTCACTCCCAACAGCCAAGAGGTTCGTAATAGAGGTAATGGAGGAAAAAGCTTTAAAGATCAAGAAGGCATGGACAGAGGAGGAAAGTGTAAAGGAGCAGAAGACGTAGAGGCAATTTCAGCGCCTCAGTACCAACTGGATGAAAATCAAGAAAAAACTCTGATGATTGGGTCATAGAAATTGGATGCAGAAGGAGGAGACCAAAGAGTCCTCGTTTAAGCTGGTTTTCTCCACCAAGACGTCGTGGAAGAAAATTGGAAAGAAATGGGGGCAGAGAAGTGCGGCCTGCGGTGCTTAACCATGAAAGTGTAATCGCTATGAGAGAGGTTTAGCAGACCACAGATAGATCTCTAGAAAAGAAACATATTAATCTTTTTTGACAAAACAATTGTAAGTTGTTGTACAGGATGTTTCGTACAGGCACACTGATGTAAGTAGTCCATTATCAATTATGGCGATTTGAATAAACACCAGATGAACCTCTAGATGGCACAGAGGTTATTCAGTCTAAATCCATCTCAAAGATTTACGCATGGCTCGTACTTATAATTGACATCAACATTATATCATCATATTATCTTTAATTTTTCATTTATAACCAATTATCAGATTTCTTCTATTATTAAGAAAATATTATTTTCTGTCAGGTTGTCTCGAAACAGTAAAATTCTAATCGTCGGTATGACACGGTAACTATCGTGGAGTACCATGCACACTTAGCAAGTAAAAGAAGAAACTACTACTTAAAGTTACGAAGCTGATGGGAAAATGCGTGTGCACCTCCTCTATAAAAAGCCCATAAGAATGCTACGCCATTTTGAATTGCTAGACCATGGCCTATTAGATAAATATCCATACATGACCCCGTTTAATTTGAAGCATGCATGGTTTTGGAATAATAACTCCAACTCTCTCAAATATTCGCATGCACTTCACCCCACCCCCACCCCCAATCATCTTGGTAGCTTCCAAATTGGCGAATATCAGTTTGACTAATTGACTGACTAAAACCAAGGTATTTTTAGGACAAAACATCTATAATTTCACTTTGCTATATTAGCACGCCAGAATTGTACATTTCATGACATTAAGTCTATGTATCTTTGTGAATTAAATGGTAAGCGAAAAACAGAATTTAGTACATACTTATACGAGATCCGGTACTGTTACACGAAACAATAAAGCACAGATCAAGATTAAGTTTGTTTGCAAATATAAATCGGTCTACGAGCACAGCTGTGCAAGCACTGATGCAAATATTGATCAGTCAGCACTCATTTTAAACGATGTGTATATGATACAATTGCACTCTTATGTCCAAAGTCGGACCCAAACCCGTATTGATACTGACTGAAATCTTCTGGGGCGGATTTATGAGCCTATTTAGTAGTATGATAATAGAGATTTTGTTTATATTGATCTAAGTTTAAGTTTTGTGTAACATTCCTCTTGCGACAGCACCTGTGGGTGACGTTCATGCGTGGGTATGTGCGCGTCATATGGCGACAAATCATTGGGGGGGGGGATTGAAGACTGTGAACTAGATCATATTCGTCCAATAATGTACTGGATTGCCCCGGAGCCTACTCGCACATAATATGAACTATGTACATATGGTTAGAGGTCCAAGTACAGCGAAAAGAAGGTTAAAAACATCTCTTGTTGGGAGTTAAGAGATCTCCGTGACAAACCCTGCTCTGAAAACATCGATGGATTTAGCGTTGACTAGGTTGGATGGTAGGGAGTTCAACAAGCGGATTCCTGATGGGAAAAAGAAGTCTTTGTATGCATTGACTCGGGTGAAGGGGACGAGAAATCTGCATGAATGACCTCCAATGTAACTTCCTGTCTGGTGGAGTATGGTGCTGCTGGGATGTCAACTATCTGGTTACAATCCGGTTCATCATAACAGCTTATGCTTGTTGTCGTCGGACTTGAAGCTCTTCCCATCCCAAATGTTGGAGCATGGTGGTGACACTGCTGGTTCGCCGATAATCGCCAATAGTAGACTGTGCCGTCCTACATTGTACTGCTTTAAGTTTGGTAATATTTGATTTGGTAGATGTGTCCCAAACGGTTGATGCATACTCCAATTGTGGACGTACTAAGGATTTGTAGCATGTTGATTGTACTTGTTCTGGGCACGGGGACAGGTTTTTACGAAGGAACGCTCTGGTGTTGTTACCCTTATTTGTAACAGAGTCTATGTGGCAATCCCATGAAAAGGTGGTGACTCCCAAATATTTGTCATTGGATGTCATCGTCAGTTCTTGACCATGGATTGAATATATGGCTCAGACGATCCGTCTATTCTTGGTAATTCGGATGACTTCGCGTTTGTCAGGATTGAATTCCATTAGCCAATACTTTTACCGTTGTTATAGGGGGTCTAGGTCTGCTTGTAATTGTTCTGCGTCCTGGTCCGAGTTGATTAGTCTGTCTTATGCAAAGGCTAACTTGGGAATCGACTCTCAACGGCAAGTCGTTAATGTAGATCAAGAACAGAATGGGACCCTTTCCGTTGTTTGTAGAATGCCTGAAGTGAAGGGGGTTGATAAAGATGGCTGGCCTTCGAGCACAACCTGTTGGTTTCTTCCAGCTAAAAAGCTGTTTATCTACTCAAGCGTCTTGCCTCGTACACCACAGTGATGACGATTGACTGCAAGACGCTTGTGAGGGACTTCATCGAAGGCTTTGCTAAGTCGAGCAGGATCGCATCTATCTGTTGCTTGTTGTTTAGACAGGCTGCTAGATCCTGGGGTGTGATTTTAAGTTGGCCCTTGCATCAACTCTTCCTTTTGAAGCCATGTTGCCTCTCGTATAGAACGATGTTACTTTCAGCGGCAACCGTTAGCAGCATTTGAACCTGTCTCTATGGATTTAGTACGTACAGTCGTGATGAAGAGTGCACCAAAGTTATGTGAACTTGATCCGATTCCGACGTCACTGCTGCTAGAGTGCTTGGATCCAATATTGCCTTCACTAACTGATGTTATTAATACCTCTCTCTCATCTGGGGAATTCCCATCATTTTACAAAACTGCTATTGTAAAGCCTCTGCTGAAGAAACCAACACTCGACCATAATGATTTAAAGAACTACCGCCCAGTTTCTAATCTCCCATTCATGTCAAAAATCTTAGAAAAAGTTGTTCTATCCCAACTTGTATCTCATCTGAATTCAAACAGTCTTTTTAGCAATGTACAGTCTGCATATCGCCCTTGCCACAGTACTGAAACTACTCTTCTGAAAGTAGTTAATGACCTTCTCTCTGCTTTGGATAGCGGAAAGATTACAGTCCTCACTCTCCTTGACTTGTCTGCAGCATTTGACACTATAGACCATGATATATTACTTCACCGTCTCCAGCATGTATTTGGCATTCATGATACGGCCTTACTATGGTTCAAGTCCTACCTGGTCAACAGGACACAAATTGTGTCCGCAAATGAAAACACTCCAGCCCAGTTGATCTATGCTGTGGTGTTCCACAGGGGTCTGTTCTTGGACCTGTTCTCTTCATTCTATACACTCAGCCACTCTCAAGTGTCATAGATCATCATCCAGTGTCTCACCAGTTGTATGCTGATGACACCCAAATATACAACTCTAGCCATCCAACTGAAGTTGAAGCTACCATCCAAGGCGTAGAGAGGTGCATTTCCGATGTGAAATCATGGATGACATGCAACAAGCTGCAGATGAATGATGATAAAACTGAAGCCATCCTGATTACAACAAAAAGACCTTCTCATTCACATCCTTTACCTCAGACAATAAATATCAGCAACACCAACATTAAATTCACACAGTCAGTACGAAACCTCGGTGTTACTCTTGACAGTACTCTCTCATTGCACCAACATGTCATGAACATATGCAAGGCTTCATATCTTGAGCTGAGACGCATCAGCTCCATTCGCAAGTATCTTTCAGTTGATGCCACTAAAACACTTGTGTGTTCCTTAGTACTTTCAAGACTGGACTATTGTAACTTAATTCTGTCTGGTTCGTCTCAATATCTACTTCAGAAACTTCAAAAAGTTCAAAACACAGCTGCTCGGATCATCCTTAGAGTACCACGATCAGAGCACGCCTCTCCCCTGCTCTCTACCCTACACTGGCTATCCATACGATCCAGAATTAAACACAAAATTTGTTCTCTGTGCTACGTTTCACTGACGGGCTCCAGTCCAACATACCTATCTGACCTCACCCATGTGTACACACCTGCAAGATACTTACGCTCCTCTTCTGACACTCGTATTCTCATTATTCCCACCTGAAGATGAAATCATGTGGACAACGCTCTTTTGCATACCAGGGCCTAGCAACGTGGAACGAATTGCCCACTGCACTTAGACACAAAGACACAGTGATCTCATTCAAGAGAGCTCTTAAAACTCACCTATTTCAACTGCAAGAACAGACTTAAAGACCTAATAATGTATCCTTACCTTAAATATTTACAGCATTTTTTCTGTTTCTAATTTCGTGGTGTTTGTTTTTATTTTTGTAATCATATCATTATTTATGTTTTTTAAGTGTTGTCAAATGTTGTAAAGCGCTTAGAGCTTCTGAAGATTAGGCGCTATACAAAGTCCTCATTATTATTATTATTAATATACGGTATTAACATTCTGTCGCTAGAAAAGATCAGGCAGTTACAGGTCACCCGAAGTCAGCTCCAGGCTCTCACTCAGTTGTAACCCTATATACCTTATGATAACATTAGCGTGAGAAACTAGTGTGCGTGTGTTTTCTCTGTTTTAGTCAGTTGTAATCTAGCCATTAAAGTAGTTAGACCAAATCATGTTTTGTGTTATTTAGCAAAACCTAACATTTTCAAAGAACTTCATCAGGTGGCTGTGGATGATGTGCTCCATGACTTTTGCAGCAAATTGATGTCAGGGAAACTGGCCTGTATAAATAAATACAACACGGCTATTATCATGTATCTATTTACAAACACGCTTTCTAAAAAAAAAACCTCATTTTTTTTTTCTTTAAATGAAATTTAAAACAACAACAACAACAACAAAAAACCCACAGATATTTTTTTATCTTGAAATGAAATTTATTCCCATATTTCTGCAAGATGTTACTATCAGATGAAAATTCACCAAATTAACATCAACGGGTCGGAGCTTTACCTCACCGAAGATAACTGTAGACTGCTCCCCTGTCGTACTTTTAAAGATAAGCACACATAGGCGGTAGCTACATAGGTACCCTGGTGGCGCTCTACAATATTTTGAACTTTTGAGAGAGTGACAGGTATAAAGTGAAGTTATTTACATTTGCAACATGCACAGTGGAGAGAATGTGTGATTACCTGTATGCTATATTTACCTCTATGTTACTTTCAGGTACTGTGGCTGAAATTTCTTTGGATAGTGTGTTTGTGGAAATTGCACAAGATCCATGCAAGCAGCTAAACACAATATGCTAAAAAAAATCAGCCTAAAGTACACTACCTGTAGTAGATATTAAAAATAGTAAAATAGTGAAAATGAATTTTGCCAGACTAGACGATATCATCGCCTGAAGTGCAACGAATGAATTACCAATATATAAATGGGAGGGGAAAAAGAAAGTCGTTTTTTTTCTCTTTTTTTTTTTTTTTGTTTGTTTGTTTTCTGTTTTGTTTTTTTAAACTCTAAAGTACAGGAAGTGAAATTGACTAAGCGGAGCTAG
Organism: Megalonaias nervosa; assembly: GCA_016617855.1. Classification (NCBI taxonomy): domain Eukaryota; kingdom Metazoa; phylum Mollusca; class Bivalvia; order Unionida; family Unionidae; genus Megalonaias; species Megalonaias nervosa. The sequence goes on from JAECUM010003791.1 coordinate 40,426, forward strand.
CAATTCTTTGATCGATGCACATGTAAAGTAAGGCCAAGCTGTATACTCTATAACCTAAATTACACCCATCAATCATGCACCAAAACAAAGGGATGTAAAAGTTCTCTGAGCAATACCTAGATATACAAAGTCTTTTTTAAGCAGTCAATATAACCAGTGAAGAAAACTGGGGAAATTAATTTTATTTAAAATTCTAACCTACGCAAAATACGAAACCGCGTATGCAAAACATTTACGCGATCAAGACTGGCACAACAATTACCATAAAAACTAAATATAGTTACGCGGAATTCCCGACTGGTTTTAAGATTTCCAGTTGGAATTTTCTTTCTTTTTACGTCCAGTATTTACGTCATCAGCGTGATGAAATGATAACTGTTTACTATGGCAAGAAGAAACATATTTCTAATGAATGTCCAGCTTAACTTATATGTAGATTCAGTCAATCCAACTGTTGATTTGCGGAGTTTGAGCATTAAAAACAGGTAACTTTCAACCCCTTTATCGAGTGCCCCTTTCTCTACTCTCTCATCGATATTCTGCATTGTACAGTCTGCAGCATGGCCGAAGATGCGATTTCGATCCTGAATGAACTACACAGGCACTTGATTCCGGGGTAAACTAATTTGTACACTCACCAATCGGTGTTCTATATGTAAGACCTCGACGCTGATATTTATGTTCTGGACGTCTGGGTCGTAGCACTAAAACATAAATAACGTGATACATCTTATATTGTAGGACTACAATAGGTGTATGTGTACACTCACTGATTGGTTAGTGTACACATTAGTTTATCCCGGAATCAAGTGCCTGTGATGACAGGAGATTGACGTTTTTTCAATAAAGTACAACGAAATCTCTAACAACACGAAATCAACTTATCGGTACTATAAATTATTGCACCGATAGGGTGATTTCGTGTTGTGAGAGATTTGGTCGTACTTTATTGATAAAACGTCAGATTCTGTGCTGTGATGTAGTACTCTATAGTTCGTTCCGCGCGGCATCGCAGATTTTTCCTATCTGTAATGCAGCAAATTGGCCAGCTCATTTACATGTTGCTAATAAATATTATTCGTTTCAAATGAAGTATTTAAAAAATTATGTGCTCTTAGGTACATTTACTGATGCAGACTAGATCAACAAGTAGGTCTCTGCTTATTTTTTCTCTGTCCGCTGTCAGAAAGAAAAAAAGAACAAAGTGGAGACCTACTTGTTGGTCAAGCAGACCTGAAAATATACTGAGTTTACAGTAGGATAATATTTGCAATGTTGTGTGGAATGAATTATATTGTTGACAATACTGGTTGGTTAAAACTCAGTATTGTAACTAATATTATAACGAATTGCAAAATAGTGACAATACTGCAAAATGCATTTTCCAGGATTAAATAATACAGTAAGGTAACTATATATTTACTATAGTAAAAGTCATACTAACTTGTCATGTATATTTTCATAATATCACCTTATTTGTATCCTTGTACATCCATATCCCTCTTGAAGGTCAGTGAAGGTGATCAAGAAGAATCCAATAACACAGAGCCGAAATAACACCAAGTCAAAATTCTTTAAAGAGTATGGGGTTATGACCATGATAGATACAGTTCTATGAGTTAAAGAGTCCAGATTGAGTCACACTTGGATGCAAAGTCATTTGCATCACATTTTAGTAAAGTAGTTGGCTCATGCTAGTGATGTATCACTCGTGCTTGATGTGTTATAAAAAAAAGGTCTGAAGCAAATTATTGGAGATTCTATTTGAAAATGAGGGAGATTTCAACAAAAATGCTACGGAATACATTGAAAATAAATGCCAGCCATATAATTAGTCTACATTAATAGTTCAGTGGGAATAAATTGGAAATTATAAACATGTTTAAAGCAGAAAGAGAAAGAAAACAATTTTAAAGATATGACATGAATAGAGATAGCTCTGATGTCATGTGTGTCAGTTTTAAAGCCAACCTACAGCACATTGTCATGAAAGATTTAAAATATTGTCCAAGATAAAGCATGAATCATTGTCTGCAAAATGCTAGATATCTAATTTGTCCCACTTGTGAGAGTATTGGAGTTTGGTAAAAAAAAGTAGGTACCAGGGGTCAAGCTAGACTTAAATTTTAGGGAGAAGTGACTTCTCCTTTTGGTCAGAACAGGGAGAAGTGGGAGCTAAACAGGGAAAAGTGAGACCAAAGCAAGAAACACGATATAGATAGATAGATAGATAGATAGATAGATAGATAGCTGCATTATCTTATTGTAATGATGTGCTCTATTTCTCAGTATGCTTTTAACAGTTTTAAGCAATGCCATATTTTCAAGTTGAAAAATATGTGTTATATGTTAGTATCAACATATTTTGTACGCGTATAAAATTTTTTATATTCATACCCATTCTATTCATACTTTGTATATGTGTGTTTGAACTGAAGTAAATGCAGTGTGTTTTGGCCATATGACTTAAAAAGCACATCAGAAGCTATACATTGTAATTAATTATAACTGATAGCAGTAACAAGATTAGAGTCTTGTAACTGCGAGTTGGTAAAAATGCTTAATAAACTACCACTTAATTATTTTATTTTCTACAAGTTTTGTGTAAAATTGCAGTCAAAAAGATTTCTCACATTCTTTGAAACAGCCCCTAATACATGTACACAGGAATAAATGCACAAGTGACTTCAAACCATACTCTTCGTCCTGATTTCATTGTTCCCGATAAAACATTACTGTAACTATTCATAGACAACACACTGAAACACTAAAGTCGATATATAACTGAACTGGACCCTTTTTTCCCCCAACCGAAAATCCAAGAATTCGTATTGCACAGTGCGAGTGCATCTATTTTTAGAAGGATGGCTTTTCTTAATATAATTACTCACTTTCTTGCTTCGTTACAAAAATCATTAATAGGACTGCATATTTATGGTTGTATTATTTGTCTACCTACTGGTAATAACGATATGCATTGGCTAAATAATATTTGCTTCATTGCTATATATATTTTTCGTATTTTCACGAAAATTAATTACGGTAAGTCAGAAAACCTTGACCTTGCAGCATTGTTTCGAATTCCACAACAGAGATTCCCATGTTTCTGACCTACATTATTAAATATTTAGGCTAAATCTCCTATCACATAATATTTAAACTTTGTTTTCATTGTATTATATATTTTCCTGAACCTAGTTGCCCAATTATTTACGAATACAGACAGTTTAATGAAGTGGTATATAATATACGCAGCGATGTCCGCCATTACAAGTTCATTTACGGTTTCAAATTGATTTTATACAGAAAATACGCAAATACGGCCGTTAAAATCTCCATTTATTAAAAAAGAAATAGATTAGAAAACGCTCTTCACCGATCATAGTTTTAAAAGCAAATTACTCTTTGCATATTGATGTTTAAATTTCGAAACAAAAATTGGTATATTTTCATCATAGCACAGTGTGCCCAACTTCATGAAATCAAGCAGTGATATCTTGCTCCGGAAAAGGGTTAATGGTCAGTTAGCTATTAAAACTTGCATGTGAATGTGCAAAAATTTCTTTGTCGCCGTAAGCTGATTGGTATCAACACCACGTAAATACATTTTGCCTTGGGTTACAACAGTGCCAGAACTTAGTGGCTACAGTGAGGGGGCATCTCAAAGTCGTAATCTACAGTCATTTTACGTCCAAAAACTCAGAGGGCGAAGTCGTTTTCGCTTTCCTAACAGAAGAAGGCGAAGTTTACGCTTCTCAGGCGACTTTATCGCCCACTTCGCCTGGTAGTGTGACCCCTGGGTACAATTGTTGATTATTCCGGAAATATATAACACATATTCTCTTAAATAATAACAAGAAGATTGTACAACATCATTTTGGGATTTTTTTTCTCCAAATCTTTTAAAAAAGTTCAATGCAGTATGCTAAATCTATATAATTGGAATGGGTAAAGATTAGTGTGTAATGCATAATTCTTTTTTGCTGCCAGTGTTTCAGCAAACGATACTAAGTCTGTAACATAAATGGATATAAATAAATTAATATAAATTATCTAGTACTTATAACTAACCTATACACCCATCTGCATGGCTGTGTGATATTATGACTATTCTTTTTCATAAAATTATTAAAAATTATTATCAAAAAGCATAATTAATTTTGAATATTGTTATGAGAAGAAAAGTTGTTTATGCTCTTTATTTTTCTTGAATACCTGTAACCTGTAAATCTTCATCCTTTAGTAAGGCCTCACTCATTACAAATCATGACCAAAAACAAATTAGCATACCAAAATGTGCTGAACTTTCCTTGATCAATGACTTGATCAGTGATTTCAGTTTATTTTCATTGAAGATGGAACCATCTTGAAAAGTTGGTGGCAGTCATCCAGAAAGCATGGAAAAATGTATTTGGACAGAGCTTAGTTAGAGACCTAGTAGCATTCAACTCTAACTGACCATCATTTTTTGTTGCAGTTCATTCATGTTTGGTTAATTTTCAGGAATCTTCTTTCATTTTTGGTTATTTCCTTTTGCTTTTTAGTGATCACACATGTTCTGTTTCAGCCATGCCCATTTGCAGTCCCCAACTCGGGCCTAATCAGAGTCTCTTTTTAGGATGCATACTTGATGCACTTGTACAGATTTCAATAAAATAAAAATAACAATTAAATAAAATCCAAATGTGTGAGAATTGTGTATCATTATTATTGACCCTAAATATTATTTATTCAGTACATTCCTCTTCAGAAAAAACTACTTCCTTCTTTTCAGCTGGAGGGGAAAATACACAATAAATTATCAGTTCTGGAATAGATTCTGCAGTGATCAACTTGGTGAGAATATTGACAGTAGTATGTGCAAAATAATTACATCTTTAAAGTCAACCTGCTGAGATGGAATAAATATAGTTTTCATTTTATAATATTTTTTTGTACATGTTACAATTTATAATTGTTATACATTATGATGATGATTTTGTTTATTTTCCATTGAGTTGCAATTTGTTAAATTTGGGTTTGTTCAGTTTTGCTCATTTTTTCTGGGGGGGGGGGATAACTAGGTATATTCTGCTTCTGCCATACCATTGAAGAGCCTCCATGTATGACCTATTTGTCTTTGCTACAAAATCAAACACATTCAGAGAGCCTTACATGCATGTAACCTAAACTTTGTTTTAAACATAGTTTGTGGTCTGCCCTTTTTTAGGTGTCTAAGAAACATAAAATTGAATTTAAACTATCCCAGAATAACTATGACTGAAGCTCCACAGTGAGTTCAAAAACAATTTAATTAATTTGGCATTAACTCCATCAGCAAATCTTTGTGGAGCCCTGCACTACAACCTGTTTATTTTTGAAAGAATGTAAATAACATTAATAGAGCAAAAGACTTGTAGGCAAATACAGTTATTGGTTTGCATTATTTTCAGATTTCTTAAAGACGTAATAAAGTGTTAGAGTTAGCTGCAAACAGCTTTGCAGAAAATCAAAGGCAATTTGAAAAAACAAATACTAACGGTAATTATAATAACAAAATGGACCATACTGATGTCGTAGGTGATGAAAATGAATTTTGTTGAATATTCATGATTTACAGTCGGTTTGCATGTGTAAGTAGTTTAGATCCTTGTTATGTAAAGAATAGTCAGTAAATTGCATTAGTGTGTTTTATAGTTTTATTAAATTTTATAACAAATATGTTAACAGTATTATCTTTCCTTCACAGGTATATGATTATTATATGCATGTCCAATGACCATAACAATGAAACTAAACCCATTGCCATACAGTTAGTTAATGGAAGCAGCTGAGCCATGCCTCAACATAGAACTGTAAGTGATGCAGTTAGAATTCCAAACAGGAATGGATTCATTGCAAGGTTAATGAGCCTCAGTGATAATCTCACAGAGAAGGATATAGAAGGCATCAAGTTTCTGTGTCGTGATTTTAACCCAGGTATGATTTGTTTTCGAATGAAATCTAACATAAGAAAAATTCTGTTAAATGTCACAGGGACACGTTGTATTCAGACTTAATTGGTGATCTTGAATTTCAAAACAAAAATAGCATAATATTAATAAATGAAGATACAAAATTCTTTAGGATGCCAAAATCTACATATAGGTATGCATACTTTCAGTTTTGTACACAAGAAAATTCCAGTAGCTGAGTCCTCAGTCCACATGTTCTTTTTCTTTTCTGCAAATTTCATTTTTACTTGATCCATATCTGCTGAACTATTATAGTGTGTGAGCTATTAAAAAACATTCAAGTGTTTGTAAGGACATTGGGTGAATCCATATGGGTTATATCTTAGCAGACAAGGAGATTTAGACACCTATTAATTGATTGCTGACACCTAATAATCACTTTGATCAAAGGACTAATTACACATGTGCTTTGACACCTCACTTTGATAAGAATCACTTGTCACAATTTTAATCCATCATCTTTTAAATCCTATCTTGATATTAGGAACACCTGCATTTTATCATATAATCGTATTTAGAAAAAAAGTGCCAAGAGTTTGATATCTGTTTTGTTTGAGTAATGTGAACTCTCATGTTATTTGTCATAAATCATCAAATCAGCTGTTTTTGTGTCATGTACATATCATTTTGTGAGATTATCACATTTGTAATCTTCCAATAGCAACTTTACATAATTGTTTTGGAGCCAAGCACAAGGTTTCTGTTGACCCTGATTCTCACAAGATTTGCTGACAGAAAGTTCATCTATATTTTATAAAGAAAACAGAATGTGAGTGAGACAGAGGGATTTGTGGATAGATCATGAAAGCAGTGGAACATAATTAGCTTCATGCACTCTGACTTGTTTTCAGTTGTTGCTGTCTTAGCTGAAGTGTTGATGGTTCCACCCATAACATCAATGGCTTGTGTGAGAGGTTTATCATCATATAATCATATTTAGACAAACGGCAGTGGATGTTTAAACAAGAAACGGTAATCAAACCTATAAGAGCAAGCATGCTGTACTGTGTTGCATAAGGAGAAAATGAAAAAAGTGAAGGGATATAATTATTTGTTTCTTCTTGAAGAGTCTTGAGAGATTTATTGATGGAATAAGTTTAATTAAATAAATTAATACAGGAGATACACTTTAATTTCTTCCATGATTACTTCTAGTTGTTAAATCACAAGCAAATACAATTTATCACTCTTCTCAGTTGCATTAGATTTTACTATACACTGTATAATTAATTTAAATATTTCACAACAAATGAACATTATCAATCTAATGACATACAAGTATCATTTATGGGACTCCTATTTTTGGGGTTGGGACTCCAATTTTTTACAGGGAAGGAGTCCTGGATAGCAGCTTTCAAAATCTTATGGAAAACCCTGTTTGCTCGTTAAAATAGTTTGAGTTACCATTAGGTGAAGAAAATGCCAGACATGAGACTGAGTTAGTAGTATTCTTTGCATTAGCTGGTATCAGACCTTGGATTGTATGAAACAAATATATGTTATGGAATTCGAGTGTGTGGACAGTTTGAAAATGAGTAGAGATTTATTGAGTAAGAATACTGTGGTTTTTGTTGGGCACATCTTGGCAGAATCTAGGTACAGTGATCTCTCTGAGATGCATCCATCATTTATCCACCTTACCATCCACACCCCAATAGTAATTATTTATCTTAGATTCAGCTCAGTGCCCAAGCAGTTTTGCTTTCTAGCTGAAAAAAACAAGTGTTCTTGACAAAATGGGGTCTATTGCCTAGATTTAGTGTTAATACAACACAGTGTGATTGAAATGCAGTTCTCAAGATTTGTAACAAGTATTGCTTAACTTCTACAGAAATGTCAGTTGGATGAATTTACAATCAGCATTTCTATACTTCACAGTAAATTTTCTCTTTTTTTCATTCAAACTGGGTGACACATATTATCGGTTAGTGACACTTGGTAGGAATATATTACACAAAAGGTTTAACTGTTTTTAGTTACATAGCTATTTACAATTACGTGGCTATCTTCAGTTATGTGGATATCTATAGTTACCTATTTTACTCACATTTCAACCACATCTAGCAGATAATTTTTATACTTTCTATTTCAGGCAGTAATCTGGAAAGATGCAGGGTAGGAGCAGAAATGATTCAGGATCTGATTGTAACGGGCTTGATAACAGATGATAACATTGACATATTAGTGGAGTGTTTGAGCCGAATTAATAAACCTGACTGGATAGAGAAGCTTTGCTTCAAGCCAGTTGATGTGAAACAGAGAGTGAACAAGGAAACTAAACTAAAGCCTTTCAGGTAAATTTAGTCTTGTAGGAATCTCCCCATTTATAGAGTCTTCAAAGTTTATCTTTTAAATTTTCAATGACTTTATATAAGGAAATTCTTAATTAGCTTCAGGGAGGTTTTATTAAGTTTTTCTCTAAATATATTTGTGCACATTTTTTTTTTGCTTTAATCAAGAGACAGACACATGGAAGGACACAACAAATCATTGCATTTATTTTGCAGCGTAAAAATGAACTTCATTTGTCATAATTTTTCTGAAAGTACATTTCAGATTGAATAAAACTTACCAATTAAAGCTTTTCTGAAATTAAATTTTGCAAATGTAATATATCTTTCTATTGTCTGTCTGTAACAAGTTTTGCACTGATGTTTTTAAAACAGCAAATAGTTTGGTTCAGTTGATGCATAGTCCTTTGGACTACATTTTAGACCATGGACCGGCAACCTACAGCATGTGTGCCACAAGGTGGCACGTCCAGAGGTTTTGTGTGGCACGTGAAGGGCAGCCAAAAATCTTGATTTTAGCAGTGTTACACTCTTACTGGTGGCACACGCTTGTTCATTTTGTAATTAATCCGGGAAAAAATGGCCTGCTATGTAAAATAGGTTGCCACCCCCAATTTTACACCATGCTATAGCAAAAGTAATAGCCATATTACATTAGTACTTAATAAGACTGGAAAATATTTACTTAGTATGTGAAGACAGTGTTCTGTACATCAATACATATTGCATCACAGTATTTTGTGATGATATGCTTTGTTGTATACTACTGCCACTAAATATTAAATTACAAGTGTGACAATACATTAGTGGAGAAACACTTCAAAGTAATGTATCATGACATATTTAAATTGAAATTGAGGAAAGGAAGAAAACTGAAGTACTTGATGTCTCTTCTACAGAAAATATTTAAAACTGAGGCGCTTTTCTTTCCTTTCATTATTGTTCATCTGCTCAACATCAGATTTTAGTCTGGTTCCCTTTCTTCAAAATTTGTTACATGATCATAATACCTTAGGAGAACCTACTTTGCATATCCAGCCTCCTATATAATAACTTTTTAGCTAAAATGCTAAATGTTACCTGCCCACTTAGGTGGCAGTTAGATAGAGTGATGTCCCTTTGATACCAGGATTGGTGTCAAGTCCCATGAAATTGTTAGTTACTACTTCCATAATACTGAGTAGCATGCTATCTACAGAACAGAGAGTCCTTGCAAAATTCAAACAAGTAGTTGGGAATGTATCTATCTTAAAACAAGCTAGAGGAATTTTATCATTGAAGGCAAGTATGTTGTGTCTATAAATTTCCAACTTTTCTGTTTCTGTTAATGACAAAGTTGCTGTCTTGTCAGTGTTATCATTTTGCCATCTTAGGCATCTTTATTACATACCTGAACGGGTTATGATGGCATCCCCTCAAATTGCTATGAATGTATTAATAATTGCACATTTTGGTGCATGATATAGAAAACTCATTTAATGTTGCTGTATAATTTCCATTACATCCGGATACATAGAGGTAAGTTTTCTGTATTGTTTCAGCATCCACTTCATGGTTATATAAGTGATGCTTCACTTTTATTTTCCTGTATAGAATGTCCTTGAGCATTTCCTACAGGTAGCATTGTCTCGAAATGGATATTGTAGCATCTACTTCGTAAATATCATTAATGCTACTTCAGTGTCTTTTTATGTATGGGTTTTGTGTACTTTAGAAAACTCATTTATTTTGCTGTATAGCTGCTGCCATGGTTGGATATGTACAGGTAGTTTTCTATCAATGGTTTACTCATATCATCCACTTTTTTCTTACATGAAGTTACTATAAATGATGCTTCAGTGATTTTACCTCTATATACAGTCAAACAATTGGCCTTCCTACAGGTAACTTCCTACTGGAATTGATTATTTATCATCCACTTAGTAAATATTACAAGTATTTATCATAGTTTGTAACTTGGAACAGATACACTCTTAAGTTCATTAAGCAAGATGCTTGCTGTACTACTTGTATATAGTGTCTGCTCTGTTTTGTCTTACAGATTTAGACCTTGTGTGAGACCAGTCTGATGAGCACTCTGCATATGTACTTTTCTCTTGGTTGTCATTCTTAGAATATGTGGTAGACTTACATATTATGAAAAGAAGTCAATGGACAGCAATTCTATGGGTCCTAAGGGCAATTTGCAGAAGCATACTTTGAGAGACAAAAACGTAAGCGTGCAAGCAAGGGTTTGAAACCGTGTCATTTATTAACGAGCGAGATGGAGAACAACAGCCTCAGTTACGGTCTAACATATCAAAATTATGGACTGGCTACATAGATAAATACCTCATCCCAACCTCACGATCTTGACAATATTATGCCAGCCAAGATGGCCATGTTTCTTCATGACTGGACTCGGCTATATAACTCTGATCACAATTGGCCACAACCACAATCGATCATACAGCATCAGCCACCATAAAAACGAACATGCCCAGTTCTATGACTCGCATAGTGCCTCTAGGACCAGCTTAAAGCCTCAATACCCATGAACCCAGTTATTCAGCAGTTTAACTTGCATAGTGTTTGCTGCTATGCATTTCCAGTGGATGAAGTCCAGTTTATAAGGCACTCACACAGGCCAGTCGAACCTGAATAGTGCTGCTTGGCACAACCTGCTGACAATGTCCAGCCTATACAGGCACTCTTGTGGATCAGTCCAACTTGCATAGTGTTTCTAGGCTCATCTTTTGGATGACATCTAGTTTATATAGGTACTCTCATGAATAAGTCCAATCTGTATAGTACCTGGAGACACTTCCAGGGTACAGTATCCATCCATCTTGGTGCCTCAGTTTCCAAGAGATGTATCTTCACTCATCCATTAAGCAACCAAGATGGCAGGTGTTTAATCCCAGCTCAGAAATACTGAACATGCACATCTGAATCTTATTAAAATATGCTCTTATAAAACCAACACTTCTCACAAGTGGTGGAAAATCCCTCAAGTAGGATTGATCTATCCACTATTAAAGCAATAGAATATACATTGTATTTTCTTTGGTGCATACAAGAACACTGTACACCACTGCAGATGTCCACACCTCAATGGTTAACTTCCTATGGCTCTTTGATGAGAAACAGCACCAATCACAATTAAAATTTACCATTCCATGATAACTGGAACACTGCATTATCATGAAAGGGAAGGTATCAGACAAACAAAAGACCTATCCGATCTTCTGTTCATCTCAGAGTAATCTAATCTGTGCAAACTTTTAAGTGGCACTGAGCTGTTGCATTGAGGGATGATATATCAACTCAGACATTTTCATCCTGGATAAAGTGGGCAATCTGTACCACATATTGGAAATAACCCCACACAATCAATTTGCTTCACATCTCGGCTCACAAAATTAGGACACTTGCCATAAACATTGCATGCGAGTGAAACTGTTCTTTGTTATTGTCCATTCTCTGGAATGGAGATCTTAGTACACTTATCCAGTTTTTATCTCAGAGATCTTCATCTGAACTCAGTCTGTTGGGACCTTTACATGTGGTGTGAAAAGTTTCCTTCCCAGGTCATTTGACAGCTTCATAAGGATGCTGCTTCACAACTTCCACTGGATTTGTGAGTGGGAATATATTTCCCTTTTGAAGCAGCTCCCAGATATATGGAATATGTTTTCCAGTTGGGATATCCAGAAGCTGTCTCACATACCTTAGAGTACTGGAGATGGTTTCTATTGGGTTAGAGAATATCTCTCCCACCACCTCTTACCTATTCTCCTAAGGTATTATGATTGGGTAACATATATGAAGAAGAAACCAATTTTTTCTAATAAAATATGTTTCTTCAATAATCCTCACCCAGTTATATTACACACGATTTGGTATCAAGTGTTGATCACTCTAACTTCCACCTAGGTGGGCAGATAACTTACTTTTTTTGCTAAAAGTTTTAAATCTGGGATGGCTGGATTTCCAAGCTCACCTAAGGTATTATGATTGGGTAAGTTTTATCGAGAAAAATCTTACTATAAAGAATAATTTATTTTAAAAAAGGAGACCACCTGTAACAAAATTCGGAATAATCCTATACTGTAGTTGGATATGGTTATGTAAAATGATAAAAGAATCATATGTTGAACAGTTTTATTGGGTTTTTTCTTTTCCTTTTTATTTGGTTCCTTCTCATAAATTACAGATTTAGATATAAGAAATAAATTGTAGATTTAATGTAAAAAAACACCTTTGATCCCATAAACCAAAACTAAAACAGCTGATAAAATCTTAAACATAAAATTCATAACTGTACTTAAAGGGTTGTATCTGGAAATATTTTAGTTCTCAAGACATCAAATAGTGGTATTACACTGTAACAAAATTAAATAATGTAGAAAATATTTATGATGTATTTGGGGAGTACTATGTAACTTCACCACACACAACTCTAACACAGTAACAGTGTATGAATATTAGTTGTCATGACAACATTAAAAGGAAGGAGTCTGTATCATAATTTGGATTGTATCATCATTTATTCATTGCAGTATATATCATACTGCAAGCTATGATATACATCATTACATATTATGTATGAACTCAGCTTGTTTTTTGTTGAGTTCTTTTACGTCTTTTCTTTGTTCTTGCAGAGTAATGCTCTTCAACATAGCCGAAGACATCTCAGTAGAGGAAGTGTCTAAAATCCGGTACTACCTTCAGAATATTGTTCCTGGCCATCAAAATCACAGCATTAGTAGATGCACCAATATGGTAGAGGCCTTCACATTTTGTGAGAAGATGGGGCTTCTTGATGAAAGGAAGTTTGAGATCATTTATGAAATGTTGAAATATCTCAAGCGGGATGATTTGTTAGATGAAGTCGATGACTATGCAGAAAAAGCTGGTGAGCATTTTGATCCAGGATGTTATTATGATTTGAACATCCATTACATTATCATTTGAATGTAAACAAATTCCCAAAATATATTAAGCTTTGCTGTCCATAAGGTGAAGTGAAACATATGATATTGCTCTTCCCCCTTTAACCCTTGTAGTGCAGGAGCCATATATTTATGGATGACATCACCTGGCCTTGTATGCGGGAACCATATATTTATGGTACTGATACCATATTTTTTACGGCACAAGACAGTGACGTCTATGGATGTCCAATGTACGCTAATCATTGTGTGCTAATAATAGCTGGGAGATAGGACATGTAATGGTCCTATAGATCACGGCTCTGCATCATTGTAACAGAACATTAGTGAAACATATTCAACAATTTGGTTTGTTCATTTGTCAATATAGCAGACCTGTTTACCCGTCTGTATTTTACTGTATTTGTATGGAATAAAGCCCATATGTACGGTCATACGGTCATTGATATGAAAATAAAATTTGAGGTTGCATTTATTTAGCAAGTTTTTTAAATGAATTTTTAAGCTGTTTTTTATTCTGTTGATTTTCATTGTATCATCTCTTCGGTCTGCGTCCGCGTCCACAGTCTGTGCCACATCACTGATTTTAACATTCTCAACATCTGGTTGTTTAAACAAAGAAAATGCCGCCAACAAGAAAGTTTCAGCACGACTCTGGTGATGAAAATGGAAAGTCTAAACATAGAAAGCAGCATTTACTACCAGTTTATAATATTCTGTGGCCATGCCTTAAACCATCGTCTAAAGGAGAACATTTGATGATCTGCACTGTTTGCAACTTAGACTTCTCCTGTACACATGGTGGAAGGAATGACTTCATGGCACGTGGAATCAGAAGATCATGCAAAATTGGAATCTTTAGTGAAGGGAAATAGAAATATTTTGTCAATTGTGAAGGGAAAGGAAGTCAGTGATCAACACATACTTCAAAAGCAAATAACACGTGCCAAGGCGATTCTGTGTGAGTTGATCGTATATATGAATTTGTCATTGAGCACAGCTGACAAGTCAAAATGTTACAGATCAGAGATCCTCACTAGCCAATCAGACCATTGAGGCTCAATTGGTCCTGAAGTTAAAACCAAAGAATTTTACCAAAGAGTGGACAGATGACCAGCTGTATAGGATAATGAGTGCCTATTATGTTGCCATTAAAAACCCATAGTCTAAGCCTTCATTAAAATATTAATTCCAAGTTGATCAGTTTGATATTGCTGACAAACTTTGTACAAAATAATATATGAAGCTCATTTCCATTGTAGTAAATGTTGACAAGCTGATACTAGATTTTATGAAATAAACAAGATTTCCTTCACCTATCTAGATGAAGTTATTATTTTCTGAGTGGATGGATAGTAACAATGTCATAATGTTTTATATCAAGTCTTCCTTAACCATGTAAATTGTAGAGAATTGGCTTTATTTAAAATGTTATGGATATGTGTGAATCTGGGGAAACAAATTTTCTAGAGGAAGTAACGGAGGTAAATGACGGAATGAATTGGGTGTGTGGAGGTATTCTTTTGGTTTTTATCACTATAAAATAAACAGGATTTTTAAGTCAGTGGTGTTCAATTTCTGCAGATTTTGCCTTGCAACACAGAATTGCCTAAATGCCAGCATCTTAACAAACTAGAAGTTATTTACAAAATATTGTATAGTCAGTATGTCGTGCAGTATTACATAATGGTGATTATTGTGTATTGATAGTGTCTACTATTTGTGTGTTGTTTCACAGGTGATGTGTGTTGCGTTAAGATGTTAAAAACACTGAATGAAAATACTGACTGCCTTCTAAAAATACTGAGAGACATTGCTTAAAATACTGACAAGCAAATGTATGGGTAAACAGGTCTGATATAGTCCAATCTATTGATCAGCTCAATTGGTCCTCCATAACATACTGTTCCTGCGCAAACAATGCAGGGGTATTTACTCCTGTCAGCATCGATGGGTAATGTTCATTAATTAATCCGATTTTTCCGGATGTTACCTTTTGGATTCTTGTGGAGTTAGATGAAGAGCATTTTGGTATATGATGAAATCGATCTTCTTTTCATTTAAAGATTTTCTCCGCAGTTACTGCAAGTCACTCGGATGCTGATATGTGTGATCTTGATGTGTTGCACTAAAGATTGGCGATGTATAAATTTGGCATCGCAGTACACACATTGGTAATGCATTTTGCTGTGTTGTTGTTATAGTTGTTTCACACCATTTTTAAGCACAAGATAGCAATTGTGTCATAATTTGTGATGCAATCTGAAGATGCGGCAGTATTTTGAGGGTAGTGGGTAGTGATTTCCTCAGAAGAGTGGAATATTCCAGCATATTGACTTTGGGGCCGAAACATCCTAGTCCGCATGGGAGGGAAAGTAATAAATGAAGTAAAAAATGCCTGTACTGTAATTTAGACTAAGATATTAATCCTTACCAGCTGCAGAATGTAATCCAATTAAGTTCTCTGTCTTTGCTAATAATAGTGCTACAGGAGAGCTCTGGATCAGATTTAATAATTTCTGTTATCTGATATTTAACACTATGTTGTGATCAGATAAATTAAAATGTTTAGACACTGGGGAATCTTTATGATTATGGATATCCCTCAAGTGCTCTTTTATTCTCACTTGGAATTCCCTTTTAGTCTCATGTACATATTGGTGTTCCAGGCACTGATGAAATTGGGAGAATTAGTGAATCTCGGGTGTCGATTAATTTCTAATCCTCGAGCAATTTTCCCTTTAAGACCACACTCTTTGAGGTAGTCAGACACCTTTTTTAATTTCACATATTTGGAAAGAAACTTTCTCGCTTCTTTATAAAGCAGAATTGATTGGGATAGTAGTAGCAAACTCTTCGCTTCTGGGCATTCAGTAACTGGTTCTTCCAGTTTTCTCTAATTGTTCGAAGTCTCATTTCTACTGACAACTGTATGCGTAGAAGAGATGAACAAGAATACTGATGAACACCCGTATAGATACATTGGATTCTCATTGGTTTTGGGATCTTGTAGATTGGATTCCCACAGAGGGTTCCCTTCACTTCTGATAGAATATAAGGTTAAGGAAGATGATGACTGTTTGAATGTGGAAGCGAACCCGTGGAAGCGAAGGATTCTGACATTATGCCTTATAAACTGTATGGTTTGCCATGAAGGACTTAAACAGCTCTATATTCTTAAGTTCAAGATAATCATAATAATGATAGTAACAATAATAACAATTTTATTTACTGTGGTAATATATGGTATTAACATTCTGTTGCTACAAATGGTCTCATAGTTACAGGTCACCTAAGGTCAGCTCCAGGTTCTCACTCATTTGTAACCCTATATGCCTTATGATAACATTAGCATGAGAAACTAGTGTGCGTGTGTTTTCACTGTTTCAGTCAGTTGTAATCTAGCCATTAAAGTAGCTTGACCAAACCATGTTTTGTGTTATTTAGTAAAACATAACATGGTGTCAGAAGTGAAAATTTTGGAATAAGTTGGATTTATACCATTAAGAGGTATATCTCCATAACAATACTGAAATTTGGATGCACAAGTTTATGTGTTAATTGTGACATCATGGAAAAACTCAATCCATCTAGCAGAAACTTGGAGGAGGTGGAAGCAGACTATGCAGTTTACTTAGATAAAGAAGACAAAGAAACATTCAATGCTTTCCTATATATTATTGGTCAGGATGGTAGCGACATCATTTACAACACAATTACATTTGAGGCCAATGAAGCTGAAAAAATTGATCCACTGATAAAAAAGTTTGAGGATTATTGCAGTCCAAAGAAGAACATTACAGTAGAGAGGCACAGATTCAATACAAGAATCAAAAAAAAGAATGAAACCGTTGACCAATATGTAACTGAACTTAAATTGATTGCAAAGAACTGCAAATTTGAAAATCTACAGGATGAAATGATTAGAGATAGAATTGTCTATGGGGCTAATTCTGATAAAGTAAAAGAAAGACTTTTACAAGAAGATCAACTGACATTACAAAAAGCAATGGCTATCTGCAGAGCAGACGAAGAAAGCAGATTCAAAGTATGCAGAATGAAGCAGCTGCGTCAGAATTTCATGGTGTGAAAATGAAGAAAAAAGAAAAGAAAAGGGCACAACCAAAGAAAGAGGAAATGTTATATATGAAATCAGACTCCAGATTATTCAACTGTGGTAAATGTGGCAAATTACATGCAAAAGGTAGGTGTCCAGCCTATGGAAAAACTTGCTACAGGTGTCAAAAACAGCATAATTTTCTGAAATGCTGCAAGACAAAATGGGTGCATGGTATGCAAGAATACTCAAGTGAAGAGGAAGAAACATCAGTCGTAGGAACTATGACAAAGGCAAACACTGAAATCAGTGACAAAGTGTGCTATGTCACTCTGACACTTCATGGTACTGATGTCAGATTTAAAATTGATACTGGCTCGCAAGTAAACATCATTCCAAATCACATTTTTGAAACAATGAACATTGACAGCGTTGAAGTAAAACCAACCAAGACCTGTCTCACAAGCTACTCTGGTGACAAACTAATTGTCATAGGCAAATGCAAATTAGACTGCATGAATCAAGAACTTGATTTTTATATCACAAAAACAAACCAACCGCCTATTCTTGGGTTCAAAGCGTCTCAAGATTTGCACTTAATACAAGTAGTTTGCAATGTTCAGAGGAATAAGGACAAATATATCGTGAAAGAATTTCCCAGTGTGTTCAAAGGTCTAGGATGCCTGAAACAAAAATATCATATTGCAATTGACAAAAATGTGAAACCTGTCATCAATCCACCAAGGACGGTTCCTACAGCTTTACAAGAACCACTTAAATCAACTTTGGAAGAGATGGAACGGAAAAATGTAATACGGAAAGTAGATGAACCAACAGAATGGGTCAGTTCATTAGTAGTTGTTGAAAAACCAAGTCGGGAAAACTACGAATTTGTCTAGATCTGAGAAATTTAAATCAAGCTATCAAGTGAGAGCATTATCAACTTCCTACAATTGAAGATATAACCACAAGGATGGCTGGAGCTAAGGTTTTCTCCAAACTAGATGCCAATCATGGTTACTGGCAAATACCCCTGGATGAGGAAAGCCAGTTATTGACAACATTTAAAACCACGTTTGGTAGATATTGCTACCTAAGAATGCCTTTTGGTATTAAATCTGCTCAAGAAGTGTTCCAGAAACGCATGGCACAGTGTTTTGAGGACCTGCCTGGGGTGGAGACTGATATAGATGACCTAATTGTTTGGGGAACTTCAAAGGAAGATCATGATGGAAAACTGAAAAATGTTTTAAAGAGATGCCAGGAAATAAATCTGACACTGAATCTGGAAAAATGCCAATTTGGACTAACAGAAGTGTGCTACATGGGACACATGTTGACATCATCAGGTATTAAATCTGACCCAGAAAAAGTAATTGCAATCACAGAAATGCCGGCTCTGACGGACAAGAAAGGAATTGAAAGATTACTGGGTACAGTCAACTACCTTCCGAAATTTATCCTAAATGTGTCTACACTGACAGAGCCAATCAGAGCACTTTTGAAAAGTGACAATGAATTTGTTGGGAAACTGCACAGAAACATGTATTTGAAGAGATCAATCAGATTCTAAGCAAAGAACCTGTGTTGAAATACTACGATCTTAAGAAACCTGTCGTTGTTAGTTGTGATGCATCAAAATCAGGACTTGGAGCAGTGTTAATGCAGTCAGGCAAACCCATAGCATTTGCATCAAGGTCTTTGACAAATGCAGAAACAAGGTATGCACAGATCAAGAAAGAACTGTTTGCTGTGTTATTTGGTCTTGAAAGATTTAATCAATATACTTACGGTCATCAAGTACCAGTTGAATCAGATCATAAACCTCTGGAATCAATCCTCAAGAAACCTCAGTCTGCTGCACCGCCTAGACTTCAGAGAATGCTTTTAAGACTGCAGAAGTACAGTTTTGACTTAACGTATTGTCCAGGAAAAGAGTTAATTGTAGCAGATACATTGTCGAGAGCATACAGACAGACGAACACATCTGAGATGAACATGGATAGTGAAATTGAGTGCTACATGCACATGATCATGTCAGATATACAGATTGCAGATACACAGTTAGAAGCAGTAAAGAATGGAACTAATAAAACATGATAATAAAATGACCAAATTATGAGAAATGATTCAAAAGGGACGGTCAACTGATAAACGTCTCATACCTTTTGAAATCAGAAATTTCTGGGACTGCAGAGATGAACTTTCAGAAATGGACAGATTAGTTCTAAAAGGAGAGAAGATTGTAATACCAGATGCTCTTCAGAAAGAAATGCTAAAAGAGTTGCACAAAAGTCATATGGGCATTGAGAAGACAAAGCAAAGGGCAAGAGACATTATGTATTGGCCTGGCATGAATGCACAGATTGCAGACACAGTATTGAATTGTACTATTTGCCAGGAATACAGAAAGAAAAATCAAAAAGAACCACTGTTATCTGCACAATCTACTGCACCATTGGAAATGGTTGGAACAGATTTATTTATGTAGAATAATTACAACTATGTCTTGATAGTAGACTATTGCTCCAGATATTTTGAAGTTGCCAAGTTAGAAAATACACGAGCAAGCACAGTAATCACACACACAGTCAGTTTTTGCAAGACATGGAATACCACGAGAAGTAAGGAGTGATAATGGACCACAGTTCTTCTCAAAAGAATATGGTCAGTTTGCAAAACCTGGGGATTCAAACACAATACGTCAGGTTCCAAGTATCCACAGTCAAATGGTTTAGCAGAAAGAACCATTCAAAGTGTCAAAGGAATTCTCAATAAGGTAAAGAGTGATGGAAAAGATCCATATTTATTGAGACTGGAGTATCGAAATACACCAATTGATGATATAGGATCTCCGGCACAAATACTGATGAGTCGAGGACTTCGATTGACTTTACCTACTACCAACATACAGCTACATCCACAAGTTATAAAAGAAAGAATCCTAAAGTGGAAACTGGGTGAAAAGAAAAACCAGCAAAAGAAATGGTATGACAGAACAGCTAAAGAGCTTCCAAATCTGACTTCTGGAGACAAAGTTAGAATCAGAAGACAAGATCTTTGGGAAAAAGCTGTAGTCATCAGGAAGAGTAGCACTCCAAGGTTGTATGATGTGAAAACCCAGGATGGTGCTATATACAGGAGAAACCGAAGACATCTGTTACAAACAAAAGAGACATTACCAGAGATATATGATACATACAGAGATAATAACAAGGGGGTCACTGAACTGAATGACAAGATGCCATTAGTCATCAATGAGCCAAACCAGACAGGAAAGATTCGAACAAGGAGTGGATGTCTAATAAATAAACCTGCAAGATACAGAGATTTTGTTATGTGAACTTGATAATTTTTCTGAATTATATTGTGTCTTGTGAATATTAGAAACTGGAAGTGTTTAAGGGCATAATAATACATTTGTTATATCACATCAGTTTATATGCAGTGATAACAACTGGATTGAAGAATAAATATTAGGACTATAGATTTTAGTGGCAATGTCAATATATCACCATGTATTTGTTTTCATGAATATAAGAATGATTGTGAATGTCATAGGGCTAGAATTTAATTTTAACTACAATTAGTAGAACTTTTACAACTCACCAGAAACTATTTGAAATATATATTCATGTGCAAAATAGAACTTTGTCAAGTTTGAATATGTTTACAAGTTTATTAAAAAGAAAAGGAGAAATGAATATGTGAATTTAAAAGAAAAGCACAAAACTCATTTTTCACGGGAGTTGTAATATACGGTATTAACATTCTGTTGCTACAAATGGTCTGACAGTTACAGGTCACCTAAGGCCAGCTCCAGGTTCTCACTCAGTTGTAACCCTATATGCCTTATGATAACATTAGCATGAGAAACTAGTGTGTGTGTGTTTTCTCTGTTTCAGTCAGTTGTAATCTAGCCATTAAAGTAGTTAGACCAAACCATGTTTTGTGTTATTTAGCAAAACATAACATTTACTGAGGGTAACTCAGTTACGAAATAAAACTAATCTCACTTGAAGCCCTGTAGAAGTAAATCATCCATTAGTATTGCTGATTTTGTGTGTATGCAATATGGACAGAAATAAACAGATATTGCATTCTATTTTTCAGGTTTCATACAGTCTCTGGACCGTTTGCCAGGTAGCCATGTTCCCAGATCAGGGAGTTCACCAACACATGAGCCAATGAACATATCTGGGTCTCCACCAAGACTTGGGCCACCAAACACTTACAAGGGTTCACCATCCTATAGGCCAGTGAACACATCTGAGTGTCCCTTGCCACACAACACAACTAAATGTTCACCATTATGTAAGCCAGAAGACAATATAGGTCATGTGACAGTACCGCCTTGTTTACTTGGCAATTTCCCACAAGAACAGTCTAGGGGTTTACCTAATTCAGGGTTGAGTGTAGCACCTTTGACTTTTGATGTCATTTCGGAATTCAATATCTTTTCAAATGTAAATTATGAATTTTATACAGCCAGAGCCAACAGTGGCTCTGGCACTAGTCAAAACCAACATGAACAATTTGGGAACAAGACAGTTTCCACATCTGGGCCAGAATTGGCAGGGAGAAGAGCAACAACTGAAGCTAGATTTGTGGCAGGGAGAAGAGCAACAACTGAAGCTGGATTTGTGGCAGGAAGACGAGCAACAACTGAAGCTGGATTTTTGGCAGGGAAAAGAGCAACAGCTGAAGCTGGATTTGTGACAGGATTCCCTGAAGCATGGCCACATCCATCTTCCCCAGTGGTGCCATTAGGTGGAGCAGTAAGACGAAGTCAGGAGCAGCCAGAATCTTTAAATCGCTACAAAATGGATGCTAATCCGAAAGGTAATTACAATTTGAGAGGAGATATTATATATATATATATATATATATATATATATATATATATATATATATATATATATATATATATTTTAAAATAAAGTGTATTATTCATCTAACTTTTTCTCAAGGATGTCCTTAATTCTACCACTGGATCACCTAGAGATGTCCCTTTCTTATCCCAGTATACCAAATGACAAATCCTTTTTGCCACAGCTCTTCCAAAATACAACTTATCTCTACCACCAGAACTAGTTAATTGTGCCTCGTGAGGGAATTACAGTAGGTACTAAAAGAAACAGTGCTGACTTGGTGTCATTTCCTGCCTAGTCACCATTACCTTATCAACATTGCATGGACACTGGTAAGGAATTAATGGAGTGTAAGGTGCTAGTCATTGATTTTGGCATATCTTAGCAAATTGTCCATAAGATTTAATGTTTATTCCCAGCCAGTCTACAGCCTATAAAATGATCACTGCTTGTGTCTTGCTAAAAGTATATTTTAGGGGGGCAGGGTGTTGCTTTTGATAAGTTGTATTTTTTTTTTTAGTAATCATGATGGCATCTTGATAAGCTGTCATGAAAATTTTTCATTTATAGTTACCTTGGTCAAAGTTTATATCAAGGTATTTAGGTACTTTTGCACATTTTTTACAAGGTCAAGGTGTTTGATATGGGTCATGAATATCACTAGATACACTTAAAGTAGTATGAACAGATTTTTATAATTTTCCGACAAGGACAAGAGTCGCATCCCACATTGATAAAAGGTATCAGAAAACAGGGATTGTTTGAGGTGTCATTGAAAGATGGTCCTACCTCATTATTCTGGCTATAAATTGACAGTGGAAATCAGGATATAAGTTTGAAGGTGGTGGTCACATTTTTTGTTGCCTTTGTTCAGATTGCTGGTATTCCTATCAATATTCTGTGCAACGTGCTGAAGATGTTTTGAAAATGAGTCCATTAAAGCTTTCATATAACAAATATGGCATTAAGATGAGTTAGATTTCTCACTAATGCCCCATCTTCCTTAATTTTTACAGGAATATGCTTGATAATCAACAACAAGAATTTCAAGAAGGTAGAAACTGATGAGGATAGCGTCGAATTAGAGGACCGAGAAGGAACAGATATAGATTGTGGTACGTATTGAGATTTGTTTATGACATGACTTATCAAGGTAAATATTTCCATGTGGCCTTCTTATTATCATCAAGCTGATGGCTAAATTACTGTCTACTTTTCCAGCTGAGCCATCTGTTGTTTTTTTTCTTATTGTAATTTCAAAGATTGTTGCACAGTGTTTAACATTCTACTTTTCAATTCAGTTTGCAACTATAAAAGATACATTTTGAGAGATGCTGTATTTGTTTTAGGTTTCACTGGGAATATTTGATGGCAGTAACACAGCTTCACTTACGAAATCTCAATTTCTGAAAACTCAAGGCCAGTCTGAGTGTGTGTGATTTGGATTTTTAACATAGTTTTAAAAAATTTTCAGTCATATTGCTACAGTGTCTGCAGTGTGGCAGTTTATGGTGATATCTAGCACAGGGGCATCATGCTTCAGACATGTAGGATGATGTCTCACCCAGTTATAAGTCTTTGGTATGACTCGGGGTTCGAACCTGTGACCTCACACATCAGATGTAGACGCTCTAGCCACTAGGCCAGCTGGAGCGGTCAAAAAGGCCAGTCTGGATAAGTATACAAGGTTACATTGTGAGGTGGGATTGGGTGAGGAATTCCAGTCAGAATATGCACATTGGGTTACAGGGTGGGGTGGGATGGGGAATTCCAGTCTGAATAAGTTTATTGGGTTACAGGGCAGGATGGTGTTTTATATATTAAAAATGATATGTGCTATCTTTCAGAAAAGCTGCAGAACTTGTTCACCAAATTGCATTTTGATGTGGAAGTGAAACATGACCAGACTGACTTCCAGATGTACCAGCTGATGTCATTTTTGTCCAAGAAAGTTGATCACTCATGCTATGATTGTTTTGTGTGCTGTGTGCTGAGTCATGGCACAGAGGGTAACATCTTTGGAAGCAATGGAAAAGAAGTTCCAATTATAAACTTGACCAGTTTCTTTGTGTCAGATAACTGCCCTTCACTTGCAGGAAAACCAAAAGTGTTTTTCTTCCAGGCTTGTCAGGGATCAAAGAAGCAATCAGGTACAGCACAAACAAAATGGTTTAATAATTATACACCTGTGCGTTTATAAGGTGTTGCTGAGTGAGTTCACAGATATATACTAGTTTAATAGTTGTGTTTATGTTACACTCAGAAGGTCATGGTATAGGGATCAATTCCACCCATCATTTCAGGCATGAATTAAACTCATGTATCGATGAACATGCACTGATAATGGCATTAAACCTACCAACAACATACCCAAAAATTTAGTCTCCCTTCAATTTGTGTATCGCTTTGTATATTCAGCTCATTCCCCAAAGGGAGTTTACAGCAATCTTTAGTAAATTTAAATCACATCTTCAGCACAGCACAGTGTAGCGTAGTCCTGACTCTATGCTTAATACTTGCACAATATGATGCCAGTTAGTGGCAACCACTTAGGCATAAGTGGAAATGGTTAATACACTCATACGCATACTATAGCTTAAAGACTTTAATTCAAAAATGAAGGACAAACATATACACAGAATCTACAGAATACTGGACTGTATGAAATCTTGAAAACTCTTGGTTTCATATGATTTTGCATACAGCATTCTCTGAGTTCAAAAGTTAGCTACTTGTAGTACAAGATTTTATCAAAATGCATAGTCTGTTCAGGGTTCTCAATAGATTTCCAAACTGAAGAGTCAATTGACCCTTGACCCCAAAATCTCAGAGTCAAAATGAAAATCTCAAGAGTCAAAACTAAAATCTTGAGAGTCCATTTTTTTGGACAGTCATGAGCCCATAGATATGATTCTTCATTATTGGTGGAAACAAATGATGTTTAAGGTTTATTGTCTTGTGCTGAATAATTGAGAAATATATGTACAGTATTTTGTAAGAAATATACAATCTCATTTTTGTTGAAGTGTTTCTCTTTGTAACTATGTGTTACTGTGTGTATTTTTTGTATATGAAACAGACAGAGGATTGTTTTATACTTTAATATATTTTCAACTTTTTAACATATTCTGTTATCAACTATCCAAATCATTTTATATGCAAAAACATACCCATACAACTATGAAGGTTATATATTATTAAGATATCAAAGACGTACATCACAGAATTATCAGTTCACTTTTCTATTCATCCTTAAATTTTGTAGCACATTTTGGAGATTGACTCTTCTTCTCCTCAGAGCTGACAATATCTTTCTGTTTCTTTGGAGTCTCAGGGTCAGAAAATTCATCACCTTCAGGTTGTTTCCAAGACAGAGACAGAAAAGAAAATATACTTCTTTGTGCCATTGTGATTTTAAAGTTCAGATGTATGCACTGAGTGTTATGTCCATTCATTTTTTTTTCTGAATGATCCATTAATTAAAACGTTTGAGGTTTTAAACGTTTGCCAATTTAAGCAAATTAATTGCCAATAAAACACAATCCCATGCCGAAAACTGGCTTAGCAAGAAGCCATATATTCCCGTTTTGTCTAACTGATTATAATTTAAAGCGCAATCAAACAAATGCTGATATTTTGTCAGAAATGAATCCAGTGAAGTAAAAAATGACTCCAAACTTTTAAACATCCCGCTAATTGAAGCAACTTGCCAATAAAAACAATTAAAGTTGGTCCACTTCTGTTGACAACCGGTTTCGCGAGCCACCATAATAATATCCTTCAGTTCTGACCAGTTGATTATAATTTAATGTCCAAACATACCAATGCTGATATTTGAACAAAAGGCAGTCCATTCATGTCATAATTGTTTCCTCTTCCTCTATCATGAACTTCAAACGTAATCTCAAAACAATCCAACCTAAGTCAGTTGAATCCTGAAGTGAACTGTTGGCTCCACCCAGTTCATGTGTATCTTCCATTGGTGTGATATTGTTGCCATCAAGGTCTAGACTATTGTTGAGCAGATGTCAATCAGTGCCTCCTACAGTAAATTTGTTATGAACAGTGTACTCTTGGTAAGAAACTAAGATGGAAACAAATCAAGGGTAATTAAGAATGATGTTCCAGCCAAAGTCTATGTGCG
The DNA here is from genome assembly GCA_016617855.1 of Megalonaias nervosa. Taxonomy (NCBI): domain Eukaryota; kingdom Metazoa; phylum Mollusca; class Bivalvia; order Unionida; family Unionidae; genus Megalonaias; species Megalonaias nervosa. The sequence continues at coordinate 66,716 of JAECUM010003791.1, forward strand.
TCTAAAAGACACACAAGTCAAAAACTTCCGTGCGTCAAAAATGGGTCATATTTAAATTCCACACGTCAAAACCCGAGGGTATGCATCTATTGAAAACCCTGTCTGTTTCTTAAACAAGTTTAGTACTCCAAAACGGAGTGTTGCAAACAAGAGGAAATAAATTCCTGAGTTAATTGACATATCAAAAGAATTGTTTCCTTCAATCTTTATTTAAAATACAATTATCTACAGATATCATAATCACCTGTAATTGATTACTTACACATGTACTACAGTTATCTACAGATATCAGAAACACCTGTAATGGATTACTGGTTTTTTATGTAATCATTAGTAATTGCAATCAAACCTTTATTGATTACATCTAATTGTAATTTAATCAGTTAGTCAAAATTACCAAGTAACCATAATTACTTTCTGATTACAAAACTCTATTTTCATGGACATAGGTTTTCAGCTTGTGCTAATTTTAATTTCTTACCAAAATTAATGACAAAAAGGCAAATAACAGTTAAACTTAACAGTTTTTTAATTTCATTCACATATTTATGACTTGTGTATACCTTTTTATTTTAGCATTATTTAAGTTTAGCATGTATTATGGTTCTACAGGGCATAACATGCTGCAGATAATCATAAGTTCATGTCCTAATAACATGTCATGAAAATAAATTGAAACTATGGTTTGGATTAAAATTTGGTTTAGTTATACTCAGCGATACAAAAGTGTAAAAGCTGTTTTGGTGTCTATCATTAAATCTTGCTGTCACATCCCATATGATCAACAAAGTGATGAGAATAAATAAAGTAACAACCAATTTAGTGGGTATTGACATAACATGTATACTTAAAATAGGATATATGTGTTTTTCTTTCAGATGTAACTTTTACCTTTGACATATTGCTCTGTCATTCTTAAAACACTTAATAAACATAAATATATTACGTTTATTTTTATAGCAGTAATACATCATGTCACTACAGTCTTGCTTCTTCTGGTATGGAATTACTCTCATTCACATTAGAATATTTCATCCTTCAGTTAGGTAGAATATTTGTTACAACTCAATGGTCTTAAACTAAGTAACAGAAAAGATTGAAAACCAAAAGGTTTTGTAAAATTCAACAGATAATTTATTTCATAGAATGAAAACTGAAAATTTAAAAAAGAACTTGCAGTATTGTGCATTAAATCCCAGATAGTCATAAAAAAGTTATATCATAGGTCCAAAAGTATAGAGTATTCCAAATGAATTTCATGGTGTTCTGAATGAATTCCAGTTTTGCACATGCTGATATGCCAATAGATTGGAATAATACTGATGTGCTATCAATCTTGGTGTATCACAATGATATAATCAAAAATGTCCTTGAGTGAATTCACAATAATCCAAAAATAGTAATTTAGTCTGAAATTATTATTGAGCACTTTGTAATTCCAGTGAATAATTTAAGTAAATAAATCCTCTCAAATATTAACTGAAACACAGCTTAACACATTAACCCCTGGAGGTTTTTATCGTTTTCGCCTGAAATGTGAGTAGGAAACACATTTTGGGGGCTATTTCTGAATACATCCTAATACATCGACCTCCAAGAGATTTCGGTTAACATAATGCCTAGTTGTGTTAGAAACATCAGTTTTCATTGGTTATTTTGCCCACGCATGAGCAGAAGGGTAGAAGTTAGAGATCTTTTGTTTTGTTTTTTTTTTGTTTTTGCTTAACAGACCCATCATTTTTGTATTGAGACCACTCTTTATTCCAAATGCTCATCTTATCCTACTTTTTGCAAAGTTTTGCCTGTCTGCGTGCAGTTCTGACTGGTCAGTCTTAGATCTGAGGCCAAAAAGTCTAACATCAGATTACAACCTCAGGCAAATTTTGGGTGGAAAAAACTCGGGTCCAAAAAATTACATTCTCCCCTCTGTATTTTGTAGTGCAACTAGAACATCCAGATCATTTGGTGTCATTGTAAAGCTACATATGTCTACCTTTCTATAATACCACCCACTTTAGTCTATCATACATGACCTTGACGCTACAGAGCTCGAAAGTAGGCTACTAGCTCATGCCACGTAAACGTGGCGCCAGGGGTTAATGTGTTAAATTGATTTCACTAAGACTGATGTTAAGATATGGAATGAGTTATTCTGAAGTAAAGAATATTTATTTAAAAAACTAAGACACATGAACATAGCCACGATGAGGGTTATTTTGCTATCAAATTCATAAAAAACTTGCTTTTAGAACATTCTTAATTTTTAAAATAAAACTAGACATTGAACTCAACATCTATAAACATGTTTACCTTCAAGTACTTATATCTAAAATATAATCTAAAATCATAGACAAATATTAGCTATGTAATATTTCTTTACAAAATAACAAGATATTAGTCAGGTAGGCTCAACTCCTACCCTCAATTATGGACAAATGTCAGTTGCACAATGCAAATAAATAAACATAATATACAATCATGGACAAAAGCCAACATATAATGAAACTTAAATATACATACATTCTAGAAAATCTAGAACAGAAGGAACATGAACCCAGTCTGTTTCCCATGTCATAGGCCCATACACAGTAGCCATCCTCTTTTCTTGAATTCCATGTGCATTCCGGAAATTGTTGAGATTTATTTGCTTTGGGAAAAATTGCCTTTTATTGTGTTCCAAGACAAATTTTGTGGAGACGTAAAAGTGGTGCATGATGTTCAGTTTTGTAAACAAATCCACCATAGGCCTCCCCATAAACTGAACATCTATGCTTCAGACTAGTGCAGTAACCACTCTCTAAGGATTGTCTTGACTCTCTTGGGCAGACTGTCGGCCAGAATATTTTACTTGATGAGACTATAGAGAGTAATCCTCTTTGAGGTTGTCCAGTGAAGGGGGATTACAAAACTTCATGCTCTAAGAAGAACATGTGTGCCTCCTTGTCACATGAGGTATGCTATTAACAAAGTGTTGTCAGAAGAGACCATCACACCATGACATGTTATTTGTTTAATGTTCTCGTGTAGATCTAAGAATATCACCCGCATTTCCAACTTATGTGGAGGGTAGCTTCTTGGACCATGAGCTCTGAAGAACTACCCCGATTTGCTATAGGTGAAAGCCCAACAAAAACCAGATGGTATGCTGGGTTTCGGGAATGTACATTGGAACTCTGGTCAGAAACCAATCCCAATTTTGCTGCCAACTAGCCATACAAAAGTGGTCTTGTAGACTGGTACAATTCATGCTTGTGGATTTATTGAATGTTAAAGCAAGTAAACTAGAATGATTGATGAGATGGACAGGCACAGACATACCGGTCATAACATGGCGTGTCATGCAAAAACGTGGGTTATTTTTACTACCAATCCTTCTGATACGGTCTTGTTTTGTACATTATTTTCAGTAATCTTTGAAAAAAAACCAAAAAACACTTTAGTATATGCACATATCATGTAGCATGTATGGATGGTCGCATTTGGAGCTGATGTAAAACTATTCTTTGGGAAGTATAAATAGCAGCAATTAAAAGGCACAGCAGTCAGGTATAAACCACCATTCTCATGCTACTTAATGGGCTGACAATATTGTCATGTGCTTAGTACTTTGAAGACTACAGTGGGTGAGCCCATTGTGCTAATTTGCATAGGTAAAGTTCATGAAGTGGAACAACCCACTATTGGTTAAACAAAGAGATGCTAGATGCATATTGAGGAACAAAAGCTATTGCATATCATTTCCTTAAATGAGAATGATTAAGACATCTGTATTAAAGATTGACAAGTTTGTGAGCAGTGGTAACATTTCTTTGAAGTCAAATTTTACTCCATATATAAAACACAAAGCATGTTTATTGCAGTTGTTGTTCAAGGATGATTAATTTTTTATAGCAATTCAGGAAGCAATTAGCTCTCAGCAAACCATGCAAAGCCCAGCTAAGATAAATTTCTGAACACCTGGTTGATGCAGTTTTACTTTATGAAGCACACCAGCAAAGTGTGTGTGTGGGGGGGCAGGTATTTGATTCTTTGAACATACTATAAACAACATATCAACATACATCATTTGTGTGTGTACCGTGTCTGTCAAAATATGAGCACCACCTGTATATAACATATTTGACACAATGAATTGAACATTTAGATTAGTGGTCTCTTTATTGTTAAGTTACCAACTATTAATTGAGGTATGCTTTTCAGGAAGATTTTTGCCATAAAATAGGTTGATTGAGAGATAATAATAAGAGCATGCTCGTGTTTGCAGTTGATTTGCGTTGACAATTCATTAACACCCATACTGGATAGTGGTGTTTATTGCTGCTGTATTATCTGTAAAGTCCCCATTAAACTTGAAAATACTATGGCCCCCCTTCCCCCCAATGAAATGGCCAGTCCCAAATGTGATGTACATTCATTTTTCAATAAAGACAAGCATATCTCATGACCAGAATGCATCAGATACAGTTTTGACAGTCCTAATGTTATGGTTGTCCAGAACAGCTTAGTTCTGACCATGATTCACTCAGAGAATCCAGCAGACAAGTTTGAACACTGGTACTATCCAGTCTCTAGTGAGTGTAATGATGAAAACTAATGAAAGTTGCATTACCTTCAAACTCTCTATTGAGTTATTGAGAGTAGCGAAGACTGCATCAAATTAAGCCCATATTGTGCCATCCGTTGTGTTTTTTACAGACGAAATTGGTGATTGTTTTATTTTTAATATCAGTGTGGTTGTCATTATGTGAGTATTTGCAGCTATATATATGGTTATGATATGTGACAATACTAAGTCTACCAACTATTTTTTCGTAGCAAGTTTATTAAATACTTTGATCAAGTCAAAAGTTTTTTTCAGATTTGAATTTTTTATCATTTTCTATAGGCTTATATTAATGTTGTTCTGGTTATTGATTATAATCGGTCATCAGTTGGTTGAGCAAACCAGTAACATAATTGATTGTGAAACTCAATAACCAATTGTGTGTAAAGGGAGACTACATCTTTTTAGTTGCATTCTAAGCACAAAGGTTAGTAAAACTCTGTGTAAACAGTAAGCTAAATAGGGCTTTCAATCCACTAAAGTTGATTTGAATTATTTATTCACTTCACAACTTACAAAAATATAAAACCATACCATATTCCGTAGGTGCAAACTTGCATAATTAGGAACATATAGTCATGATTACATGATTAAGCTGTTAAATTGTTGAGTTAATAAATTTAAACACATTTTGATGATTTGTTTCAGTTTAAATGTAAAATCCTTAGTAATATTTGTAAATAATGACAAACAAGAAAACTATTGTCCTTCTATACTTTCAGTCATAGACACTTCACATATGAAGGAAAGGATTTTGAGGGATTGCAGCAATGTTTCAGTTACATAAGACTGATCAGCCATAAAAGGTTGCCTTCATTTAACAGACTTGTAGAATATAAATAGCACAATAGCAACAATGTAATATTTTTATCAGGTTAAAGTATACATTCATTAAAAGAGATATACTCCTGTATATTTAGTAACATTTTGAACTCTTGAGCAAAGACATAACTCCATAATAAACAAAAATTAAAATTTTCTCTTAGTAACTTATTATAATTGATTACCAGTTGGTTAAGTGGAACCAATTATTGATTATGAAATTCTGACTGATTCCCATCACTAGCATATATGAACAATTGGCTTATTCTCAATTGGACAACATAGATTTTTTGGGGTCATTTGTACAGCCCTTCTCCCTCCTATGCAGTGTAAATTCCAGTGCAAACTGGCCTTGTGTTTACAAATCATTATGGATAATTTTCTGCGAGGTATTATGGGCATGACTGGTACAAGGTTCACATTTGCAAAAGATTTAATTATATTGGGGGTGAACTAGTGAAAGTATGAAATTGTACCAATTTCTTTCAGTAATATTTGTCACTGAAATTGATGTTCATTCACATGCTAAGAATAACTGAGGTTTCATCTTGCCAAGGTTTTCTGTTTACCATATTTCACTTGGTGAAGTAATTTTCTTTCAGAAAATGTGATGGGTATATTTATTCAATCATGCAGAAATAGACTTCAGACAATAATCTACATGCGCAAAATACTCACAGATGGACATATGTGGGCAAAAAAATAGAAACTTTTTTTTAACATTGCCTATCCATTTATGGTGTCCTCTTTCATTACAGGATATAAGGTGGAACAGGATGCTCCAGATATTGTTACAGATGCTCCTACTGGACGGATTATTCCCAATGAGGCAGACTTCCTGTTAGGATTTGCCACTGTGGCTGGTTATGCCTCCTTCCGTAATACAGTTACAGGAAGCTGGTACATAAGTACACTTGTACAGATGCTAGAAAGATATCATGAAAGGTATGCCTCTTAACACTTACTGTGTTTTACAATTTTCTATTTTTAATAGAACTTGTTTCAATGTTGAGAAGACATATTTTTAAAAAATCTTTAGTGTTTGTACTTTCTAAGTGTTTTCTTATATCAGCAGCAGTTGAAATCTGAAAAACATCACAATCAGGCAAGTACTAAAACTTTTACTACCCATAGTAAACTTTTAATCAACCAACCTTTATAAAAATATAAAGGTTGACCATGTTAACAATCTAAATTCAGTTATGTGAAAGTTTATTTTCTGAAACTTACTCTTAACATTCTAATTAAGTAATTACAGACTGGTAGGTATTTTTCAGTAAGAGAGAGTGCCCTGCTTAGATGAGAAAACAAATGGAAAATGTATTTCCAGTAGAAAGTATGAACTTTCAGTGAACAAAATCTGCAATATTCTTGACAGAACATCAATTTCATTAACTGATTAATGAGAAATATTAGTTAACCCCAAATCAGCACTCATCCAGTTGATTGGAAAATTCACTTTGGGCACCTGGAAATTTTCACTTGCCATTTTGAGTTGGGTGAGTGAATTTTCTACCCCTAATCAGATATGTATTTTCATTTAATACTTCGATTTTCTGACATACACTAGATATTTAATCTGTCTGTGGACTTACGAATCTGAAATAAAAAATTCTTCTCAAAAATATGTAGATTATATGTAACATGATATTCAGATCACAATGAAATATTAGCTTACAGTATTTATGCCATGTTTTTTAAAAATACAAATATAATAAATTATATTCAAATACATATAATCAGGAGAATTCAATTTGCGTTACTGTATCTTGTGCCCAAATTACATATGGAACCAGCGTGCCCAAATTATGTACAGTACCATCATGCCCAAATTACATACGGTACCAGCATCGAAAATAAAAGTTTTCTCATTAAAGAGATTATATAAACAGGACAAAATGTTTCCCATATTTCTGTCAGAGAGAGTATCATGTAAAAAAAAAAGCCCACTGGATAAAGGTGACTATGCTGTAATTGTTCTGCAGATAATAAATGTTTACTGTAAATAAAAAGTAATAATTTTTTTAATTGTTGAGCTGTTCTGTTTTTTTTTATATACAGGGAGGATGTGCTAAGCATCCTTGTGAGAGTCAATGGAGAAGTGTGTGAAGAAAATGCAGATGATGGCAGCAGAGTGTACAAACAGACTCCTGCTCCAACCTTGACCCTCACAAAACAGCTGTATTTCTGACTGACTTATGCGCACGGAAATGCAAGTGTTTTGCCTTCAAATACGTTCCTGATCACATTATGATTAGGAATATAGGCTCTACTACCTCCTGAATCCAGCCCTACCAAAGATGAAAATTTGTCTTTTCTGTCTATATTATATAGACAAAGAGTAATATCTCATGTCCATTACCTCCCCTTACCACTGACAGGTGGTGCTAATTTTAAGATTTCATTGTGAACTGACAAATTTTTCAGATTGTCTCCTAAATTCATTTGAAATTTGTGCTTCATTTCATCTCATTCATTGAGGATTTTGTTGTTTTCAGATGTATTAAGGATTATTCTACAGGTGTTATACATTGTTTTAAAAAAATTTTGACCATAATTATGTGAAACTTTTAACCTACATGGACTTAGTTTCTGTGTTCTCTGATCACATGGTTCTACACGACTACATTGTAATGAATTTGATTTTGACAAACTGTTCATACAGATTCAACAACTACATCCTGCAGATTCAGATAGCCAGTTACTCAGCTTACCTTCTTGAACGTTATCATTACAGTCTTAGAGATGCTAGCTATGCCATGCTTTACAGAATGTATTATTTGAATATTGATCTTTGTCCCTACCAGGATGATCTGTACACTAAATGTGGAGAGAAACTTGATGATGGCTCATACACAGACCTTTCCTTGCAGTGAACTGGTTACAGCTTTATGAGGTCATTGAATTTATGGCGTGTTGTCAAACTCAGAATGTCTGCCACCCCACCCCTCATCTACACCAGAATACAGGTCAAAGTCACTATCAATTTGACAAAGTCAGACCTTCCTTCCATCTTCCCTCACAATTGTGAAAAATCAAGGAAATTGCAAAAAGTCTCTGTCAAGATCAGTGACTCGTGCAATTCCAAGGCCTTTTTTTTCGTAAGAGTCAGCTACCAGCATCCTTTACAATCTCCCTGGTATGAGACCAATTCCGACACCTTATTCAGTCTCCCAGTATTAGACAAGAACTAGCTGTGGTTAATCTGACTTTGTCTGTTTACTTTATCATAGATAAATGTGTTTTGCTCCTCAGTTAAACCTGAGGAGGAGGACATAACCCATCAAGCTCTCTCATTGTGGTTTAAGTGGGTAATATGAATGGCATATTCTGATGTATCACTGAAACAAAGTCACTGCTTGAAGATTTCTGCTCATGAGATAAGAGAAATCTCTGTGAGCCTTGCCTTTGACCATCATGTCTCTACCTAAGTTATCAAGGCCATCGTTTGCCATGCAGTCAACCATTTTGAGTTTTTATGTACGAGACTTGGCTTCTCAGTGACACACTCAGGATCTCATAGAACCAGTCTCAGTTGCATATGTGGCTACCAGACCCAGTTGACATCAGCACAACATCCAGATGGGTACCCTGCACAGTTTTCACTGGATTTGCCTGGAAATTTTCTGTGGTAAGAAGATTTCATTAGTTCTACCCAGATGTAATTATGTCGCCTCTGGTTGTACTGCTGACAAGTTAGGTGAGTGGGTTAACTTTCATATGGGGAATCCAATCTTCTTCCCTTAAAGGTTAACTGAAGTATACGTAGGATACTCAACATTACTTCTGCCTGTTATCTATTCTCCCAACATTAATGTGATTGTGGAACATATGCGAAGGAGAAAGCGCATTTTTCAGTAAATTGTGTTTCCCCTAGAATACTTGCCCGATCACATTATTTTAATATCCTCCCATCCACTTTGCACTGAGAGGATCGCATTATATAATGTTTAAAACTAGTGCCACCTGTCAGTAGCAAGAGGCGGTAATGAGCAAGAGTTATTGCCTTTTGTGTATATAATATAGACTGAAAAGACAAATTTTCATCTTATGGAGGTCTGGATTCAGGAGGTAGTAGGGGATATATTCCTAACATTAATGTGATTGGGTTAAGTATTCTAGGAGAAACATAATTTACTGAAAACTTAGTTTTTTGCTATTGCATGAATTTTTCTTTATCTAACTGTATCTTTCCAAAACAACACCAGACTCATGTAGTAAAAGGAAATAGTTTGATGCAAAAAAATGCTGATTGAAATATTCTGCATAGGCAAACTTGCCATACAAAAGTTGCAGAATAAATATAAAACTAATAGATATAAAATTAAAATTAACAAAAATTATTATATAACTGGAAATGTTTGAGAGCTGTTAGTGTATAACATTCTTATTTAATATGAAAGAGCCTTTTCACATTTTTCTTTATATTTGTCACATTGATGACATAGTGAAGCTAGTTGAAGATGCATAATTTGAGCTTATCATATTTTCACTGGAAATTGTTCCAATCTTAGGGTTGTTCCATTTACACATGCATGCTACCCAGGGAAGGTAGATTTGAAAAAATATATGCCATGGTTCTCTGGTTATTCACAGAGTTCATATAAAAAGGATCCAAATTCTAAATTGCGTCTATGGGTGACTACTCCACATTGAAAGTTCCTTCCCTGAGTCTGATGCATGATTTATTTGTTCAGTCCTTATTGTATAATAAGTCTACAACTTTTTTCTGTGCAAATGGTGCTGCTCGTCTTTGCAAGTGTTGTATGTACCATATGTACCCAGTTATAAGTTGAGTCCAACTGCAAACAAAATAGACCCTGATCTGCAGTCACATAATGTGCTGGCAGATCAGTGTCTATGTTGTTTGTTCTACTTATTACTCCTAGACAAACTACACAGGCCCAGATCTGGTGGTGCATTATGCGATGGCAGGTCTGGATCTGTGCATTTTTGCAGTTGGACTTGATTTATAAGTAGGTACAGACAGTAGTTGAATTAAGAGGAGCATCCTGTGAAATAGTTCTACATAGTCACAAATATGTCAGCAAAAGATTTATGTAGCAAAAATAACTTCATGAATTTTATTTTACTTTAATCTTGAATACCGTTGACATCTGATCTGTGATGATGAGATTTACATGAATATTCTCATGTACCTATCTCTCTTCCTTGTCTTTCCAGCTTACTAGAAAAACATGTACATGATTCTTTCAGGAACTATTTGAATACATATAATCTTGTTCATGATAATCGGTCTGGCTTTGAACAGAATCACTTTTGCAAAACTGCTTTCATATCTATGATTGATAAATGGCCAAATGCGTTAGATAAAGCAAAAATGGTTGGCACTATTCCGGTTGATTTTCATTAATCTTTTGATCTTGTAGACAATGAAATTTTGCTTGAAACTGAAAATCTATCATTTATGAAAACTCCCTAAACTGGCTTACATCTCACTTAACTGACAGAATGCAAAAAGTACATTTAGATGGTCACCTTTCTGAAAGTAAAAGTATTAATTTTGGAGTACAACAGGGCACTGTCCTCAGACCCCTGTTATTCATTCTGTTTATTATTGACTAATCCCTTAAGATTGGAGGTTCCATTTCTTCCAGTGACCTCTATGCAGACAACACTACACTATTTGAGTCAGGTAAAAGCAAGACTCTGCATGAAAATAACTTACAAGATGCTCTGAACAGACTTGAAGTATGGCACACAGAAAACAGTATGATTACAAATACTGAAGAAACAAAAGCCCTAATCGTATCACAAAACAAACAAGAACAAGGTCTAGATAGTGACAGACCTCAAGTTCTGTTTGACAGTGTTAACCTTAATATGGCCTCTCATGATAAATTTCTTGGTGTATTTATTAATAGCAATCTTTTTTAGTCTAATTACATGTAATATTGTTTCAAAACAAAGGTTAAATCTTATCGTAGAACATCCAGGGTATGGCCATCTTTTATGAAGCTTATGTTCAACCGTATTTGGACCATTATAATGTAATTTTGCCTTTAATTCAAACATAACAAAACTTTTAAGACTCTAAAAGAGGGCATACCAATTTTTTTATCAATGTATGACACTTTTAGGACACAAGAAACTATCAATATTTGAAAGAATATTCGTTAGAAAGGCCAAATGTATGTCATTCCCGTCTTCCTTCCTAAACAATATCTTCACCAAAGAAATGCTGATGGTACTCCAAATTTAAAGTCTTTTAGAACTAAAATAAAATTGTATCAAAGCCAAAGAAGGAATTGTTTAAAAAGAGATTTCTCTGTACTGGTCAACTGCTATGGAACATAATTCCCACTGACATAAGGCAGGGTTCTAGCATTTCTTCATTTCATAATCAATGTCTTAAATGAATGAAATCTTAAGACAGTGCCTTTCTCTGTTTATACATCTTTTTCACAGATGGATTTTTTCAGTTTTGTATGATATTTTATATATTTGTATGTGTTTACTGATACTTGTGTATGTGTTACAGGCTTGAAACTATGTTTGATTTTTAGAATAATTTAATTTTGTGGTGTTAAGCCATATTTTGTTACATTGTGCTGTATATACTGTATATATTGTACATAACAGATAACTAACTGAGTTACCTTCTCTAAATAAAGTTGTTACTTGTATTATTATTATTATTATTATTATTATTACTTTGCATTCATCTCTTCTGCACTATTTATAGTTATGATTCATCTGTCTGTATAATCTTTCTGTTAGCCTTTTTGTACTTTTTTTATATGAAAAGATTGTGCATTATGAATGTATAAAGGTTAATAACTTCACTGCACAATCTCTCATGTTTCCTTTGATGCCTTACAGCCACCGTGGTAGGCACATAATAGTATTACTCATCTCCGTCCATCTCTGTATGTCTGTCTGTCTGGTTTCGTTGTGCAATGAAGTCACTATTCATTAGGGAGATTTATTTTTCCTTCCAATATGTTCCCCAATCACATTCATGTTAGTTTATATATGCCTGCTACCTCATGAATTCAGCCCTACTAAAAAGATGCAAATGTTATTTCTATCTATCTCATGTGAACGAAGAGCAATAACTCTTACCAATTATCTCCCTTTGCCACCACCACGTATCGTTCGTTTTAAGCTTCATTTCTGTACCATCGATTTCATATGGATACCTCCACAACAATCCATGCCAATATAAGGGAAGCATTTTAGCCACTCACCTCAGAATTCGCATTTATTGTATGTAGGCATCTTTCCTCTACAGGTTGTATACATTATTTTTAATTGTATTCCATATTGTGGGTGAATTTTTCACATTCTATGGACTTTATCTATTTTGGCCATGTGTACAACACGCTATTGTTGAACACATCTTGCCATTCACGGTTGAGACAACACTATTTTTACTTACTCTGTTACTAACAGGTATTGTGTCAAGAACATCTTTCGTCCGAGTTTCCTCTGACCCTTGCCACCCTGTTTTTGATATTTGGACATTTATGTTGGGGTGTGAGTACATGCGATGGTCATCCGAGAGTTATGCGTTGGTACGTTTCTGTCTTTTGAATGGATATGTGTATCTTTTTCAGTCTTCTTGCCATTCTGAAGAGATAAAAGACGCGTGACAAAAGATTTCATCGTACATTATTGATAAAACGTCAGACTCCTGTGGTTGTGCCTTGCACAATTGAACGTGTGTACCTTTTCATAAAGTTTACCTCAGTTTGTAGCATCACTTATAACATTGAGAAAGAGTAACTCGTGAGCACGTGGATCAACGTAAATGAAAAGCTATTACCGACTAGCTGAAGTGTTATCTGGAAGAAAGGGATTAGGCCGAAAAAATTAATAAAGCAAACTCTGCATCTAATCTATTTGGGAATAAACAAGGATTAAAGTGATGTTAGGCATGATTTGCACTATGTAAGTACTGTAGATTATAGTAAAGCCTGGTCTTCTGGGTAAACTCGAACCGGCTTGCGAATTATGAAGTCTTTATTTACCTTTATTTAAATAGTAACAAAAGCAATCATTGTAGTTTATAACTGTTTAATAATTGTTGGGACACCGAGAATGTATTTTTTTCACATGCATATACGTCTTAGGACACGGAAAAAATTATTTTTCGTGTCCCAAGATTTACAGCCATTATTATAGTCAACAACAAAATCTTAAATTCTTTCAAGTTTAGACTTTGGCCTGCGGATAAGCTGACCCCCCCCCCCATTCTTCCAGGCCTTTACTTTTTCCTAAATTATTCGGCTTATACGCGAGTATATACGGTAATGCAGGGTAAGATACACATGATCTTGTCTAGTCGATACAAAATGTACTTCATCTGTTCCCTGCATCATGTGTGCTTTGTTGTCATAAGAAAGTTTGGACTGCAGTTCTACAAAGAGCAGCCTAAGTGAGAGACAAAAGAAGTAAGTCTCGCAAAGATAACGTTGCTATTCTAAGCATTAATCTAAAGTCAGCATCTCTTGCGAGCCTTGTTGGGGACACTGCAGGCCCCCCTCCCCCCAACTGAAGTGTGACGTTTACAACCATCAGCTAAGTTATGTCAGAGGAAATAGGGGAAACAAAACGCTTCACAAACTACCGCCTTTTCACAGATGCATTGTCGGTTTCAAGAGATGATGACATAATTATTACAATCATGCCAGATTTTATCATTATTTCCTTCTCTTACTAAAGCAGGTTTTCCTGACTAATTAGGTGAGTGTTCCCCCAATTTTAAACAACCTTGTGGATGTAAGACCCCCATTAAAGTCTGAGAATGGCCTTCGGTCTTGTAAGTCCAGAGCCATGGGGTTTTTGTAGGATCTGTTGGGTCCATTTTTTACTATGATTTTGCAGTCCAGAGCCAAACCTGCTGTCCAGCCAGCCCAACCATCTCCGTTTGGGAACTTATTCATTCATCCATCTCTCCACAACTTTGGGGATCATAGTGACAGTTCTGTCTGCCTCGCTTCCGGCGACAGATCCACATTATGACGGGGATTTTAATGTAACATCCATATGTCCAGGCATTACCTTGGTGAAACTGGACTTCCTTCTGCATGTTCCTGCAACCGTGCTGATCATACAGATGGCTGCTCCGGCATGACACATTCTTTCTTTCAGGCTGCCTCCACAGTTGGCTAAAATTAAAGAAATTAATGACCGTCTGTCAGGAAGAATTTGTGACCCAGGGAATGCGTGTGTGATTTGGATTTTTAACTTGGCTTTAAAAAAATTTCAGTCATATTACTGCGATATATGCAGTGTGACAGTTTATAGTGATGTCTAGCACTGGGGCATCATGCCGCAGACATGTAGCATCATGTCCCACCCAGTCACATTATCCTGAAACCAGGCCGACCAGTCCTAACACTAACCTCTGAGTGCCTAGTGCGGCAGCTGCTAGTACCATTTTTATAAGTCTTTGGTATGACTCGGCCAGGGTTCGAACACTCGCGACCTCCCGCAACCGAGGCTCTAACCACTTAGGCCACTGGAGGAGACCCCAGGAAATGCAATGGATTTCTTTCAGAAAACAAAGTATCGGGGATGTTTTTATTGTGCTGGTACAGAACCCAATCTGACGCATTCGATACTGACCTTCTGGCTCTGGGTAAAAATCTAGCAGCGGTTCACATGTCTTTGCCACAGTTTTATTAAGAATTTATTCCATGCCACTTCAAAGCTGATTCGAAACGTCGCCACGTCTTCGATGTTAGGTTTGGCTGCAGTGGCGCTTTTCCCACTTGCAGAAAAATTGGGCAATGACAATCCCTGGCAGGCGACGGCCTAAATTGCTCAGGTTATTAACAGGGCAACGCATCCTTCCAGGGCCAATGAGTTGAATGTCAGGGCAGGTCAGTGACATGGTATCCTTAAAGTCGAATGTTCAGTTCAGACCCCAGCCTAATGTCAGTAGGCAACAACCTAACCAGTTATGGAGGTAACCTTACATGGAGGCAAAAAAGCAAGTTTCTCTGCCTCTAGGCCTCCTAACATTAGATGCTGACCTGCCAACCCAACCGCTTGCAGACAGCCTACCAGTGTTTGCCGTAATCCTGAAAAATTCCAATCTCACTAAATCACCCAGTTTCCTCAGAACGAGTGGGTGATCCATGTGATTTCAGAGGGGCTTCAGATTTAATTTATCCAACCGCCTCCTCTTTCCTCCACTCCCCTTTTCAGGGACATACCGTCAGATCGGGAGAAGTATTTTCTACAGCAGTAGGTAAGGTCGCTCATCAACAAATGGATTGTGGAGATTGTGCAGAAACCATGATCTCTGGGATTTTATTCCAGACTCTTTCTAATCAAGAAGGCGAAAGGCAAGTTGATGCTGATCATGAACCTGAGTCGCCTCGACCGATACATTGTGCCCACCAGCTGCCTGATTTAGTTCATATGAGCGGCACGCGAGATCCTGGGGATCGGCCTCTCCACATCAACCTTCTCGAATGGAGGCTGTTATCAACGCCTTTAATTTCTGGAAGGATCAATTCTCAGGTAAAACCGACCTTATTATGTCAGCCATCTCTGTAGTGTTGACATACCTCCTCCAATAAGGGGGTGGGCACCAAATCACCCGACCTGTGCCTTCAGATATGGCAGTTTCTACGTTGGAGTGACCAACTCCATATCACCGTACAAATAAGGCACATTCTCCAAGACTCAGTATCCTGGCCAACACACTATCCAGAAATGGTCAAATCATTCATGCAGAATGATCTGTCCATCAAACAGTCCTTCTTTGTATTTGCACATTTTGGGGGCATCCGATGATCGACTATTTTGTGACAAGGTGGAATCACATGTTGCCAACATTTGTCTCTCCAGTTCCGGACCCAGAAGTGTGGGTCATGGACACACTGTTAATCAGTTGGGAGGGGGTTTCGCATACCCTGCCGCAGTCCTGGTAACAAAAATAATCCGGAAGCTGCTGGGTCAGAACAGCAAAAAGATTCAGATAGCCCCTCTCAGATGAGACAAGTACTGGATGGCCGATCTAGCTATAGATCTGCCCAGGAAGATTCCGGCCCAGCCGAGTCTTCTCAAATGTCCCCTGCCCGGACCATCGTCTTCTTCACTTTTGGCTCCTGTCTGAACAGACTTATGAGAAAAAGATTTAAACCTTTGATTGTGTACAGAATCTTATGAACAAGAATGCCCTCCACTTTGAAGTCCATTGAGGAAAAAATGCGGGTTGTCAGGGACTATTGCAGAGTCAATAACAGCATCCTTTTGAGTACCTTAATTCCTCAACTGGCTGACTTTTTTCTCTAGCTCTATGAGGAGAAACAGTTGGTCCCAATTAACATCAATGGCTACTGCTCCATGATAAAGGACATGTTCCTGCATCATGGCTGACGAGATATCGGTCAAAATAAAGATTTATCAAACCTTTTAGCCAGTTTTGATCTGAATCGACCAAAATCCTTCACCCTGTTTCCAAAACTGAATCTATCCTGGGTTTTGACCTGGCTTAATCCAGATAAATTCGAGCCTTTAGCACGCTCTTCGCTGAAGTTACTATTATAAAAGACATGTTTACTGACAACATTAGCTTCTGCATGCAGGTGAATGAGTTATATGACCTTTCCGTTGACCCATATTATCTTCAGTTCCGATTGGATGCTTTGGTGGTCCTCTTGACACAAGCAGGTATTGTAGCCAAAATTAGACTACCCTCAGTCGGCAATCGAAGACTAATATTCTCCCTCTTGTCCATAGATGTGGAGTAGCAGTAGCCATGTAAGACCCTGTTCGCGCTCTCAAGCAGTATTTAAGCACACAGGAAAGTTATGGCACGCGCGACTCTTTCTCCGGGTTCATGCAGGGAAGCAAGATATCACCCTTTAAGCCCTATCTTCATGGCTGAAGTGGTTATTCTCTTGGCGTATTCGGAGGTCTGAAAAGATAAGACTCGCATCATGAAGATTTCAGCTCATGAAATCAGAGCGATCAATGCGATCCTCGCTTTAGAACGTAATGTTTCAATCTGAGAGGTATAAAAAAATGCTGGCTGAAATGCAGAATCAACCTTCTCCAGTTGTTATTTCAGAGATTTAGCCTCAGGCCTGGCCTCTTACATGTACAGGTGCAACCATTTGGTTTTGATGTCCAGTTTTTATAGCCATATAATGGTAATACTACTCTGTATTTAAGCATTTTAAGAAGCATTGTTATGGCAAAGTACCTTTGCACAAGGGTACTCCAAAAGGCCTACCGGTATCTGGGTTTGAATTCGCGACCGATCAGCCACAAGTCTGATGTTCAAAAACTGAGCTCTTCCATTCTGGTTAAGACATGGAGTCAAAAAGTTACACGCTCAAGCACAACATTATTTTAAAGTTACTTATGTACAATGTACTGGCCTGACTTCTTTCTTTATACATAGATAATAGTTAACAAACTACCTGATTGTATCGTGTTAATTCTTGTGCAAACAAATTCAGGTCAAGGCTAATGTACCTGGATGTGCAGTTCTCATGTCTTGCTGGTGGGTTGTAATCAGGGTTCCTACGCCCTCCTGATTTTTAAGGAGGTCTTTGAATCCAACTGGAATTTGAAATTCAGTGAAAATTTCCTAACCTCCTTGAAAATTACTTTTTATCATAAAATGTTCTGGAATTTGATATTAAAAAGCTAAACTATAAATTTTGTTAGAGGAAATGCATTATTTTTCCACTACAACTTTGCAGTGAATGATTTTGCAACGATCGTCATATTACGTTGGTAGCCATGGTTGAGTCTGGTAACTAAGAGATTTTCACAGACGTGCATTCAACTACAGTATTATGTCTTTAATCAAAGTATCAGACTTTAAAAACAACTGCAGAAATTTGTCATTTTCTCCTTAAAATCTCCTGAAAAATAAAAATCATTTTAGTGCAGGAGCCCTGTTTAATGAG
The DNA here is from genome assembly GCA_016617855.1 of Megalonaias nervosa. Lineage (NCBI taxonomy): Eukaryota > Metazoa > Mollusca > Bivalvia > Unionida > Unionidae > Megalonaias > Megalonaias nervosa. The sequence continues at coordinate 85,043 of JAECUM010003791.1, forward strand.
TGTCAGCTAAAGACTTCCATGTAGTAAAACCAAACGTTACAAAATATGGACCTTTTAACATAGGAAGAACCTTTTAGTAGTTTTGTTTGACTATTTTTTTCCAAGGCCCTCCTGTCCTCATCTGCATGTGAAAATATTTGTTAACTGCACTTTATATTCTTTATATTTTTAGCCCACTTTGTGTGACCTTGCTTTTTTATTCTCCCCACGCAAATTTGTATTACATAATACTGTCATCACTCCTGCCTGGCAACAGCTGGTGGCCAAGTAGTCATAAGTAAAGAAATAAAGATAGGTTGTTATGTATGTTTAATTTGTGTTGTTTGTTTGTTTGTTTTTAATTTATTTTTTTTTTATTGATAATGTAACATTTTATGTTGGACTCGACCTTGTCCAAAATCAAGTTATTTTTCTACATGACCTGAAACTTTGATTTTTTTAAAAATTCTATAAATAACTAATACATAGCTAAAATATTCTCTGTATGTATGGGTTTAATAATAGAATCACATTGTTAGAAGTAAACAAATTTATTTGTTTCTGGGTCTAGGTTATTGGACATCCCCTATAAATTTATCTGGACTTACTGACATATTCCACATTCTATATTATAATTTAAGTAATGGACTCCTAATTATAACTAAGATTATATTTGTAAACATTACGAGCCTTCTAGAAGGTTATTTTCCATTAGGTAATGTGCTTTTTTTCAGAAAATGCCAGTTGTGACCTGAGGTCATGTAGAGGACTATATAGTTTGGTAACTGGAAACATTATTCATTCATGCTATAAAATCTTGAGGCATCATCAGTGGTATTATTGTTATCTTCAGAAGTTGATTTGGGCTATAATTTTATTTATTCAAATTATTTAATTGAAGTGATTCTTCGCTGGAAATTCAAAGTGATTCTCAAAAATAATATTCTTGGAAATAGAGACCTAAATTTATAGTGAAATTTCAAATACGGATTTATTTCTTGGATTGCATTATTGTGATGCAACAATAGAATGTTGGTGCATCACCACAACATGGGCCACCTGAGGCACATCAACACTGTCAGCGTTGGCTTTAATTTGGATTTCCACTAAAGTTTATTCAGAATTTGAAACATTAGGACTTGTGTCTGTAATTTTAGGATTATTTGGGATTTAATATGCAACACCATAATTTCCTTTTTTTACATTTTCACTTTGTATTCTAAGGAAATACATTATTTGTTGAATTTTACAAAGCTTGTTGTCTTTCAATCTTTTATGTTACTTATTTTAAGATCATGGAGTCGTGATACTAGTGTTGATTGATGTAATGGAGCTCTTAACCAAGTACCTAGAATTTATTTTGTTTTGGTTATTGCTGATTTTCATGGCACTTTTAATGCATTATTGTCTACATCTTTCTGAGCAAAGAGGGTCGACGTGCCTCACCAAAGATGCATCGAGGCAACCAACTAGAGCTGTCCTTGGTGGGAACTAATCCCTCAAACCTTGGGTTACAATTCCGATACTCTACCAAGTAAGCTACTGTGGCTTCTGTTTAGAAGTGACGAAAATGATACATGTCGATGCGCTACAGGTTTTGAAAAGACACTTGATACAAGTAGCATATTACCCAAATATCATGGTGTAATATATTACCCCATTAGGCAAAATTACAGCATTGGTGCACATAAATCTGTAAGTGATACATACAGGTATTTCCATATCCTGCTCATTTGAACCTTGTACATTTTTCTGTGTTTAAGTCTCAAGCTTAGTAATTATCAGATCTGAAAAATGCTCAGAAAAGTGGGATGTAAAGTAACAGGATTGTATTTGTCAATGTCAAAGCTGAAGAAGATGCAGATATAACTAACAGCTATGGTCAAACCTGTCCTAATGAGTACTTGTGTTCAGCGGTCATCAGGTCAGAATGGCCATTCTAATTTCCACATGGCATATGTAAATGCCCTGTATTTAATGATCACCTGCCTTCGGTGGTCAGTGGACCGCTGTTTCCTAACCAAATTGGTTTCACTCAGCCTTAAGCGGTTACTGGAGCTTTTCAGCAGTGACCTTTCCAAGTATACAAATTAAACACTTTTTTGTTCAGATAAAAGAATATCATGTGAATTAATATTTAAGCATTTCATATCTCTGTTGTACTTATCGTACTCCAGTCATGCATCAAACTCAATAGTCTCTCTCGTAGCTTCAAAGCTACCTTCACGACGTCCGTTTTGAAAGCAAGGCAGTTTTTATCCTTACAGGAGAGGACTGAAGCAATTCATTTGCTGGATGATGGGAAAAAGTAGTTGTGTTAGTGCTGCACAAATGGAAGTAATATTTTGTGCCAGTGTGACAGCTATGGTTGGATATCTTCATCTATTTGCCTGTGAATTAAAGCTATATCTGAAGACAAAATGGTTGTCTTTGAGAACATACATGAGCTACATCCCTTTCGATTAGATCACATGTCATTCAATGTTCAAAATGTATCTGTAAAGGCAGGTGAAGTATCGGTTCATGGGTCACAATGAATCGCCATATATGACTCTTGATTTTTTGTTCGTCATGGACTTTTCATATAAACCGAGTTGAGCAATTGACCTGTCCAGATATTGTTTTTATAGAGTGAACAAACTAAGATCGGTGTATTTGTGTAAGTTCATGATGATTTCATATTTATGATGGACTAATGTGAGCAGGATACAATAATTTTGTGCGCTATGCTGTTAATAAATAAAGTACATTCTACAATCATGGACAAAAGGGAAGCTTATCATATAGATATACATAACACTGACTTCTTACAAAGCTAGTTCTTTGTTACTTACTAGTCTCTTTCGGCCTACTGAATTTGTTATTTCTGTTGCAAGCTGCGTTTCAAAGTTTGTTGGAAGCAGTTGCCAAAACGTGTTATCTATATCCGTGGCTTTATCAAAGGAGCTTCTCCAACTTAGCAGGTGATTTTGAAGTGGACACATCCAATATCTTCATGAATCACAGTAAGAAACTCTGAGGACTGCGCCACTGGAGACAGTGACTCGCTTCGGTGTGCTCATTCTCCGTGGCTTTCCATGAATTAAGCAACCAGCAACACTGGTCCCTCGTATCCATTCCTGACTTGTTGAAACTGGCCAAGAAGCGGAATCATCCTGACTGCCCCCAGCGTCTGCCACTTTTGTCCTTCAAAGTCATATAGGTTCTGTGTAAAAATGAATCACAATTTAGAGCTCACCTCATTAGTCGTGCCATTTAAGGACGTTTTGCCAAGGGGGGGGGGTAGCCCTAGGAACTCCCTCCCTCTCCTTTAGTGTGTCCCTGTTACATTGGTTAAAACTTGGGGACTTGGTGGTCTCCATCGACCTTCAAGAACTTGGATAATGTCAGATTCAACAAACAGAGAGCACTTGTCAACGCGGTAGTAATGTTATACGAACACAAACATTGTTGACACATGCTCTCTGATTGATGAAACTGACTTTCTCCAAATTCATGTGGCAGAACCAGGTTTCTGGTCATTGTTCTCAGAATTAAATATGTTGAGAATTATGTATCCTTTCGTTATTTTACAAACATTATGTGACTTACATTACAAACTTTACATGACTTTCATTTAATATTTTCAAAGTTTGTACAATAACATTGAAATGGGGGGGAGGTGCTGATATCTAGTGACAATTGGACCTCTGATGTCATGAACACGTAGGTTGTTTTGTCTTGTCCATCAAGACATAACAAATATTATACTGACATTTTCTGAGAAAATAAATCTTTCTATTGATTTCATGAAAGTATGGCTTGATGTAAAGAGGATTAAGTTTGCTACACCTGCTATTAAGCAGCTACCCTGTGCCACCATTGCACGGTTTTGGCCAATTTCGTCTTTTCAATAGGCAATGGGCTCTGACAACACACCTAAACATATATGTCAAAATATTTAAAAAATGTGCTGGGAAGAGTTGGAGAAATCTCGGACTGATCAATGATCTGCGAGAAATCAAGCCTCTTGTGCCACACCGAGGTTGGTCTTTAAGTGTTCATGGAAGTATATAGGCACCACCAGCTTCAGTAAACAAACTCCAGTTTGAGTCCTGGATACAAACTTTGGCTGGAGTTTGGATCTAGAAAGTAATATTCAAAAACCTGTAAAAATATGTAATCATAAACCATTGTGAAATTGCATGGTAGATGGGGCTGATACATAAGAATAGCAACCCATTTTAAGTTAAAGCTGTATAGAATCCATTACAGTTATCTGCAACTATTCTCACAGTTATTGTTGGAAATATGTGATTCTTTGTACAAAATACATGTACAGACTGATGCAAACCTGGACTATCCACTGTATTGCTACGAACATTGTAATAGTTATTTCCCCCTTTTTACTTGCAACTACAGGCATCCTGTATTTTACTTGCTAATCTGTTGGGCTGTAAAGTAACAATTGATTCAATTCTGTCAAGTGTACAAAAGTGAGACATTGGAAAAGTGGGGACCGGGTTATTTAAATTGGCAACTTGCACAATATTCCTCTAGTTGTTTCGCCAGCTTTGGCTGAGGCAAGACACAAGCATCACTCATTGCACATATAGTGGTAGTGTCTTAAACAGAGTTTGGGCGTTGCATTTTTTTTTCAATACAGTTCTCTAGCCCTGAAGCAATTGGTGTCATATAGTATTTCACTTTTGTCTCCATACAACCCTATCTTACTAATCCAAGTTCAAGGTCACATGTTATGTTTTTTTTGGCCATTGTATAAAAGTCAAATCTCAAACCATTGAAGGTAGAGGTGTGGGAATTCGTAGAATTGTGCCTTTATCTCCAGAATGCCTTTCTAAATTCTGCTCTGTTGAAAAGGTCATGGTTACTAGAAAATTAGAATGGATTTGTATCAAGCAAGGGGACAGGTAAGATATTTACATGCTTGGTCTGAATAACTTAATATTATTACCTAATGATAACACGTATTGCAGGTTTTTTTAACAGCAGTATACCCGGTATGTTTTACTACTATATAATTCCATTCTTTTCCATTCGTGTTTCTATTATGCATTGAATTAATTCATCAGAAAGGTGAAACGCAACATCTCAAATCATCAGCTTTGAAGCCACGTGCAGGATATCTATTTGATTTTGTCCCGTTACAAATTTCATATTGTATGTATATTTAATTTATGTTGTGTGATTGATTTTGTCCGTAGTTGAGGGTTGTGGATAGAATTTTTGCAAACCTGACTTTTGTCATGATTAAAAGTAGTGAAAAGAAGATGGTTACTAAAAATTTAAGTTCAAGTCCTTAGTGGAATTTTCCGATAGTTTTCCAGACAATAATATTGTGTCATAGGTCAGGTGAAATATTTATATATAGGGGACTTGGTAAACAAATAATTCATTCATGTTCCACATCAATCTTTTGGAATCTATCACCTGAGTTTGCAGTTGTGTTCAGATATAATTTGTGAGGAATTATTGAAATTATTCTTTGGAATTGCTAGAGTGCTCACTGACTCTGGATAAGCACATTATTTTTGCATTGTTATGAACTCATTCAAAGACCATTCCAGGTTACATTATTTGTATATAAGGACATTCAAGGTTATTAGTATATTAAGAGATTCAGGACTATTGCTACATCAGTACTTTCAAGACTACTGGTGCATCAAATCATTCAGTACTATTGGAATTCATTATGAAAATTCTGTACTTTTGTACTGTGATAAGACATTTAGGATTATTTAGGATGTTACTCAAATTAATGTGTTCTTAAACTGTCACCTTGTAACTAACATTCTGATCTTATGCTACATAATTTAACAGAGTCCTAACACATACCACTTGCACTACTTGACAGTCAAAGTAAGTATTCAAAAGTTTGTGTCTGCAGCCACTTTCAAGTGTCAGATGTCATTTCATGCCCTTCCCAAATATTTTTGAAAACCAATTGGGTTTTTTGGGGGTAAAATTTCATAGCTTCAACAAGAACGCCATCCCTTCCTGTGTGAA